>JAECUM010012408.1:0-79555 GCA_016617855.1 Megalonaias nervosa | reverse complement strand
TGTTAAATTTATCGCTGCATACACTCCACTTAGCTAAACTTTCATTGCCTTTTTCCTGATAACTTTTTCAATAACAAATATATCTTGCTCACTTTTCTGAAGTTCTTGTTCGTAAAAGCTACCAATAACTGATTCTCCGACTAGATCTTTTAGTGCATAAGTAGCCGGTATTGTCTGTAAACCTTTATCAACAAATACGTCTTCACTCCAGTTTGGAGTAAATCCTTTTTCAAATGTTTTTTTTTTTTTTCCGTCACAGAAATTCTAACTGTATCACCAACTTTAAATTTATGTCTGCGGTACATAGTTTCGTTTGCTAATGACGGATTTTTAATTGCGTCGTTTGGTGACATTTTTATTGATCTATGTTTTGTGTTATTATATTTATCAACAATTTGCTGTAGACTGCCAATATATTTATTTATATTTTTGGCTGGCAAATGTTTATGTATCAGCTCGTTTAGCGTACGATTAAATCGCTCGACGATAACTCTCTTACCTTCATTTCCTGTAACATATTTTTTGATGCTATTTTGTTCCAAAAACTGCTTAAATTTTTATTAAAAAACTCCGTTCCGTGATCGGTCCAGATTATGTTTGGTTGTCTTTCTGTACTTGTTATTATTTGTTTTAGTGCATCAGTTATCGACGTTCCTGTCTTATCTGAAACGAATACACTAAACGCGTATTTGCTAAAAAGATATACAACGTTGAAAAGATATTTTTGTTATCATTAAACTGAGCAAGATTTGACACATCAACTAAATCTATCGCACAGATATCGTCAACGGCATTTGCGACAACTTTTCGTCGTGAAAACTTTCTTTAAGATTTGTGTAGCTCTCATGCCAGCGATTCCATCGCTCCGAGTCCGAGTTTATATTTTGCTCCCTGCACCAGCCTTCTATCAACACGCTCTCGCATATTTACGGGTTTCATATCACGTTCGTCTAGCATTACTTTATCGCAGCTATTCTTATCTTGTTCATTATCACGATACAAATATCATGACGCATTGCTATTACATCAACTTGATTGTAAGGCTCTTGTTCTGGTAATGGATTATCGTTTTCATCAAGTTGTTTATCCAACGGATTGTATGGTCCAGTATATGTTGGGGCTGGTAATGTCCAGCCTCCTTTTGGTTTTGGTAATTTGCCAATGAATTTATGTATATACCTGTTCCAATTATTTCTCTGTTGTTGCATTTCTGACAGTAGGTAGCAATTTTATTTTGCTCCAGACAGAGATCTCTATCATTATTTATTAATCGTCTACTGACATAACCTTGTCACACATTCCAGCTCCGTATAATTTCTTTAAAAGCATACTTTTTCTTTTTCCGAAGATTGCACAAATACTTTTCAGCATATTCTATTATTTTTTTGTTTTTTCTGTTGTTTCATCTTATTTTCTGTTTTAGTTTTGCACTTGAGACAGTATGTTGACATTTTTATATTTGTACGTTTATACAAAATAAATTGCAGTCTCATCATTGGCGTGAGAAGGATGCTTGTCAAACTGTAAAATAAATTTTAAAAAGTTGAATTTAGCCTGGGACATTTGTTTTATGAGCATTATACAATAGTATCCAAAAGCAGTTGTTCCAACTGGCTGTTTTTGATTAGATGAATATTTATTATTTTATATCTTTTGTTAACATATTTTTTTATTGCGTCACTAGGTGGAAGTCCAAATGAATCAAAATAATTGTTATCATAAACCGCTACCCAGTGTGTGCCGGATTCGGTGTAAAATCTTGCATATTTATCACACACGAACCACCAGCAGCGACACCTTCGGTGTTGAGTTCATCTTTTGAATAAACTCCACGGAAATGTTTGACTTTTTTAGCTTATCAAGTATATCAAAGTTACTTAACGCAGGAGATTTCATCTCCTTGTGCCGGGCAATGTAAGTCCTCGGCCAGTTCCCAGCAGATTTGGCAATAGACTTCCCGCTACTCCCGCCAACAATGGTCCTATAAATCCGCCTTTCTTGTTTTTCGCGATCGCGTCTTTGGTTTTTTTTTTGGGGGGGAGGTTGGGGTTTTTTCGTTGTCTTTTTTCGTCGGGGCATTATATAACATCTTTAGACAAAAATTTTCTTTATACCATCTCCAGAGACAGCCGTTTTCATTGCACCAGATACTGCGCCAGACGCTGCTGCTAATCCTAATATACCAAGTACTGGCAAAATTTTAGATATAAACGTTCTGTTCGTTAAGGCTATTGCAGGCCCAAAGAAGCCGCCTTCCACCGCGCAGTGTTGGCCATCACAGTTATTTGTGTGGCACTCAAATTCAAGACAAACGGTTTGCCGCGATCGTATTTATTTATCTGTTTTTAGTTAGCATTAATTTTGATAAAGTGCCTTTGGCGTCGTGTCTTATTTTAATGAGACCTGCCGCTGTTTAGCAATAACAGCTGCTAATTTTTTAACTTGACCATCAGTCAAATATATTTCTTGTACAATATATTTTGTCGTTATATCAGGGTTATACATTAAACTTGGACCGACATTTTACCTCCGACAGAGTCAACTGTTATAACTCTCTCGCTGATCACCGGCACATATACGTACAACGCCGCAGCTGGATGTGCTCCAAGTGTCCAGGTAATTGCAATATCAACTGTCGAATCAACAAGCCCAAAGTTGTGTTTACTAACGTCAAAATAAAATATCGGATAAAGTCCTCTGCTGATATCTGAGATCCGTCTCCAACGTCCTGATATTTCTGCACTGCGTCCATGAGATACATGTACGGTCGAGTAAAAATTTTATTAGCGTTATCTGCAAAATTGCATTCTAAAGCTCGGTCTGGATACTGTTTGGAGTTGGGTCTAGCGCGTATTTGCCTAACATCGGCGTTATCAAATACTGCATTATTTTGTTGTTGGTCACCGCGTCGAGCTTGCTCCTGAAATACAACAAACAATTGCCGCGGTAC
Source organism: Megalonaias nervosa (assembly GCA_016617855.1). Lineage (NCBI taxonomy): Eukaryota > Metazoa > Mollusca > Bivalvia > Unionida > Unionidae > Megalonaias > Megalonaias nervosa. Next base: position 76,605 of record JAECUM010012408.1, on the reverse strand, counting down.
TTGTTCGCTTGATGTTGTTGTGACGCGCCATGTGTAGTCGATGGTATTTGGAACCGCTGTTTGATATATCTTCTGTTGCTGAAAATAAATTCTCTTTGTGTGTTTTTGAAGAACATCATATAATTCTGCTGTTTTTGTGTCTGACGGCGTTATTCGTGGCATCCATAAAGCAAGTTTGTTTACGATAAATTGTACATCAACTCCGCCAGATCTAAGTAAACAAACATTTTGTCCTGCCCGATCTAAAATAAGTGTGGGTTTAACTCCAAGAAATACTTATTTTGTAATCGCGACAAAATCCAAATACTGTGCTCAACGGCAGCATTATTGTAATTTGACGCAATTCTCCTGTAAGTGCCTTTCTCCTAGGATAACCATTATTGTAACGTACATTTCTTACGCTAATTGCGTTATTAATCAAATCTAACATTGCAACGCCGTCCGCAGCTACACCTGTTGGCGTTATACGAAGATTATTACAAGCTGCAATAAGTGAGACTCTTGTAGCGTTTGCATCAGTGGCTTCCGCAGGTGCGGCTATATCAAAATTAACAGCATTAGCGATAAGAACATCTCTTACAATTACAGCATCTGCAGCGGCATCAGCTCCTTGTGCTAATGCTCCTTTTGAAATAAATTCACCTAGCGCAGCTGCACCAGTTCCAGTATCTTTAAACCACATCATGTTAGTTGCAGTCGATCTGAAATAATCATCACTAAACGAAATAATACTTAAGATTGTACTTGCATCTTGTAGGTGACTTGAAATATCTTCCACTGTTTGATTAGCTAGCTGATATCTGGCACTTTTAAATAAGCTCCAGCCGTTGTTGATAAGAGATATTTCTGCTCCAGCTGCAATTTAGGCAGGTGGGTTAGCGACTGTTATAATCTGGCCGCGAACTTCTAACACTGCTTTATGAGGCAAAAGAAATACATCCTCATCCCGCGTATTAAATTTCTAACGCCAGCTTTATTTGGTTCATTAGATTTTCGTTGAGATACTCAGCATACTCAAATTCTGTTACTGTGTCACCTACGTCATACGTCTCTGCCAAATCGATATAATTTCTAACAGACATTTTTTATTTATTAGGTTATATAAAATTTGGTGCTGTTGCCGTAGATATTAAATTTTGGATAATTTGCTCTCCTCTTGGCGATAAAAGTTTTTTTTTGTTGTTGTTATCATTGCACGTTCTGTTTCTTTTGTTGGGGCGATTTCAGATCCAACTTGTTTTATATCTGACGCACCTTTTATTTTATCAGCTATTTTTGTCCCACCGCAGTTCGAGCGGCAGATGCAGCTCCAGCTGCAAAGGCTTTTGATGCGTCCAGTGGTATTGGCGCAACTTTATGCGCTATTCCTGGAGCATTTTCAATAATTTTACTGAATATATTTCCGAAAAATCCTCCAACTATTTTCTTCTGTAAACTTTTTTCTTTGTCTCATTTTATGTAAAAAAGGTTGGACAAAAATCACAGTCAATAGCGAAGCTATTGTGCGCGCCTACGCAAGGCGTAGGTGTAGGTGATAAGTAACAATCTCGCTATTCAGATCCAGCTGTCGTCCAGATTGATCTGTCAATTGCATATTTATTTCTGTTATCTGATTTTCAACATTTAGCGGATAATAAATAACCTGCCATAGACTAATTTGCATAAGCGAGCCCGGTCGAACATACGGCGAAAAACTGTATATTGTCTGTCCTTTACTGCCTTTAGCTGAGTAACATCCAGTTGCAATACAGCAATTTATTAATATTGTGTTTACGTCAGTTATATTTACAGATAGATCACCGTCTTACGTCATAGTTTGTTCTGTGATTGATCCATATTGTTTATGATAAAATCCTATCAGAGACTCGATACTTTTTGCTGATGAAAAATCGATTACATATTATTTTTTAATGTTTTTCTAGCGCGTAACGTGTCATAATTCGGTGTCAGTTCAAACTTGTCAGAGACACCGTTTACTTTTGTTATCAGCTCTTTTATTGTCTTATTTAGATCAGTGACATTATAAGCTCCTTGTGGAATTTTAAATGTTGACCATAACATCGGCTGCAGATAAAATGTAAATTCATCATTAACATCAGTTTTTACGTTAGCCATAGAATGCCACGCCGTGTAGAAACTTAGTCCAATCTCATACTGTTTTTCAGGATCAAATTGTATTGGCGGAATATAATTTACTGAAAAATTTGCGCTATCTTTAGCGGCCGTGCTAAAGTCGAGTAATAGTGTTGTTGACATCTTTATTTATTATATTTTTTTTATAAAATTAGGTCGCGGTGTAAAATTCTGTATTCGTCAGATGTTAATAGTTCTTTTGATCTTAAATGATCAAGTATATCAATTATCTCATTGTCAATTTCAGAACCAACATTTCCAGCTTCTTTTGATGATATCAACGGCATTGATCTACCAATGATTTCAGTAACTGATGTAAATACTTTGACTCCAGTTCCAGTTTTAGCCCCATTGAGACGTTCAATATCTTCCAACATAAATATTTTTCTAAAAGTCCATTTCGGCGGTCTATAATTCTCGTACTTTTGACCAACTTTAATTCCATTCAATACTTTTATACTAATCATAGCAATAACACCGTCTCTGGATATTTTAAAATATGAGGGAAGATACTTAACTTCATCAGCCGTTAGTTCACCGATAGCATTGTAAGCTCTCTCACCTTCTTCTCTAAAATATCTTATGTCATTAACTAGTTTATCGTACATTTCTTCTTTTTCATCCCATTTCCAGATACTTTCAATATCTTTATTAGAATGTTCTTTAAAACAATTATCAAATTCCTCAGTTGTTATTAGATTAAGCGCGTCAGCTAGTTTTTTTATGATTTTAGTTGTTCAAGTTCACTTTCAGTTACTTGATGATCTTGTTTAGCTTTTATTTGTGATAACCTTTTTTCAAGTTCAGTTTGATTATCAAACAACCGACTTAGTTCAGCTTGCCTGACAACAGGATCGGTTATATCCCTCGAGACAACCAAATTAGCCTTCATACGTTCGTAATCTAAAGTTTTTGCTTCAGTCCTCAAAGCATTAGTGTGATGTTTGTATACACTATCTTTTATAATATTAATAGCTCTGATATAAAGATCGGCAATAATCCCGTATCGGTATTTTCTAATACTATCGTAGTAATTTTGATATTCTAGTATTTCCTCGCCGATATATTTCTTACTTCCTTCTCTGATTTGCATTAATTTTTCAATTGTGTCATCATGGTTGTAATCTTTTTTCGAACATCATATACTCTTGAATCTTTAAAATTGTGGTATTTGCTAAATCCGTTATACTCATAATCTCTTATTTCACCGTTTATATTTCTTAGATCATCTTCGAATCTTTCTCCATCTTGGATATCTAATGCATGCTCGTTTCTAAAAGCTTCTTTTTCAGCTTTATTTCTCTCATACATCTTCAACAATCTCTCACCTTCACTTTTTCCCGTCACCTCTCTCAACTTTCTTCCAATCTGATCAACTAATGTTACTTCTGAAAATCTTTGTTCAAATGTAAGTGGATTATTGATCAGCCGATTTAGTTCAGCTTGTCTAGCAGCAGGATCAGCATTATGTCCCACAAGTGTCTCAGCCAATCTTTTTCTTTCTTCCACAGATCTTGCAACAATTTTTTCAGTAGCGGCCTCTTGTTGTTCCTTAACCAGACCAATTATACCTTTTTCCTACAGTTTTGTAAGTTCTTCTTCTGGCTTAGTTTCAGGTTGTTTTCCAAGTAAAGTCTCAGTAATCGGTTTAAGAGCTAGAGCTCTTTCCTCTGCGCCATCTATCTGTCCACTTTGTGCTTCTTGAACTTTTTTTTTAAATTCTGCCTGAGATTGAGCAAGTTTTTTAGGTTTTCTATATGCTTTCTGTACTTTGCCCTTTTATCCATTTTATATCAAAGATGTTTGACAAAACTACTGTAGATAGTCGTCAAGGCAGCAGCGGAATATTTTTTTCGGATCACGTGCAAGTTTATCGAATAAAAAGAAATATTTATCTTTTGTTGCCTTATGATACAGTTAAATAAATTTATCTTTTGGTACCTCTCCACATTGTTCGTTTGCAATATTTCTAACGTCAACGTTGTCCAGTCCTGGAAATAATATAAAACAACCAGTATGTCGTTTAATAAATCTGTCAACGTTATAAAATCCTTGAGCGAGATACACAGAGTTACATTTTTATTATACTAAAGAGAAAAATATGATCTTATTTTATTCATCTCTTCATTGTTTGGCGGAATATCATCAAAAACAACTATCTTATGTTCATCCGAATCAAGTTGATTAACTGGGATAAGCTCTTCTAGTTGTCTGATAATAACAAATCTTCACCAGCCTCAAGTTCATCTCGAAGTCTGTTATTATATTTGTTAAGTAGCTCGTACTTATTCAGTTGTGGATTAATTGTGCAAATGTAAACTCGCTCATAGTTAGAATTATCGCCCAGCAGTAAATTCATCAGCAACTTTGTTTTCCCCGATCCAATTCTCCCAACAATAAGATAATGACAATCGGGAAGTTCGTTGTTGTTGTATTTATGTTGCACCAGCCATTCTGTGTCAAAATTTAATATCAACATATTATAAACTAAGTTGATAAAAATTGTCAGACAATAAACAAACAATGAGCTATTATTCAAAATTTGGAACAACATTAGGAGATTCGCCGGCTGTAAGCACAATAACAAAGGTAATGTTGATTTATCAGGCTACCTAAAAAAATGGCGATACGATGACAGGAAACCTGTCTATGTCAAATCAACAAGTACTAGGTTTAGAAATAAATTATCCGTCAGTAAATGTTGTTAATACACAAGTCGTTCGTTATGCACAACTAAAATCTGTTGACGATAATAAACTGTCACTGGCAGGAGGAACTTTAAGCGGTAACTTAGATATGTCAACAAAAAAATTATAAATTTGGAGAAAGGGTATCCACCAGCAAACTTAAATCAAACACAAGCGGTAAGTTATTTGCAGTTGAAGTATGTGGATGGCAACAAGCTTGATAAAACCGGTGGAACGGTTACAGGAATTATTAACATGTCGAGTAAAAAAATTATTGGGTTGGAAACTGTATATCCGTCAGCAAATGTTGATAATACACAATCGTTGAGTTATGCTCGACTAAAATATGTTGATGATAACAAGCTTAACAAGGCCGGCGACATAATGACAGGTAACCTGATAATGAGCAATCACTCAAAAATAACTGGATTACCGACAACCTCGCCACCGGCTAATGAGACTGATGCTATTAGTTATGCTCAGTTAAAAAGAAGAACTTGCCCGTATTTTAAACGATCCGGTGGACCAATGTCAGGCAACATAAACATGAGAAGCATAAAAATAATGACGACATATATTCCAGTTAACCCTAATGATCTGACAAATAAAGTCTATGTTGACAGTCTGTCTAGCGGTATAAGGCGAACCAAAACCAATGTTAGGTATATTCCAACACTTTTTAAGGCAACTGACAACCGAGTTGGGTCTGAAGTACGCGCATCAACGCATCACCCTGAAAACTATCCTCATCACGCTTTCTCTGGTAAACAGGAATAGACGACAAACGGAGAAGTTGAAAACTTTTGGATTAAAATTAAATGTCCCACTGCAATTGCTATTTGGCAATTTCATTTGCGCGGTCGATTAAACTCTAGTGTTGGTCGATTTTATAATTGGCGATTGGAAGAATCAAACGATGATATCAACTGGGCAACATTATATAGCACAGAGAACACGCAAATCTCAACAACACAATATTTTACGATTCCAACAGAAAAGACTGTTAACAAGTACTTGTATTTTATAGTTTATGTTATCGTTGCTGAACATCTGTTTCCAGGATTGCCAGCATTTCAAATATGTACACTCGATGATCAGATTTAATCTAATGCTATAAAATAATGTCAGAACCACTAATTATAACCATTGAGAGAGAATTTTATGATAATATTTTAATCTCAAAAAAGATGTTGGGAACGAATCACTAGCGTCACGTGTGATAAATACTACGAAAAATTTTACAATTCCAATGATAAATTCTCCATTGTCAGAAGAAGAAAAAAATTTTGTTCGTGTTATGCATATGCGAGGACCACAACTGAAAGAAGCAATAGGAAACTTTGATATTTGTCATCCTAATAATTTTCTAGAAGAACAAAAAGAAGTTGAAATCCTGTTGAAAAAATATTGCTTGAGTTTGATTTCAAAAATATAGATTTGATAATGCTATCAGGCTTATTAAAAGCACGAGCTTATGGTGGAAAAGCACAGGAGGAAAAACAAATAAACAATAACCATAATCGTCTCGACAAACTAGAGGAATCTAGGATAGTAGGAATAAGAAGGCACAAGACGTTATACAATAGTTTTTAAAGCGAGAAATTTTTAAGTATCTCGGTATGTACTACCACGACAAAGAAAGCCTAATTAAAATCGTTACCATGACGGTGGATACGGAGTTAATTATTAAAATGTACTCGAACGCAATTTCGCCAGTGATACGTAAAAACTAGAATTTAATCCGATTATTGTTGAAAGATCTCTTAAGATAATCAGAAATTTTCACGATGAAATTAGTAATCTTAGTGATAATGAGCGAGAAAAGTTTTTTGAAGAAGTAACACAAACAAAGTTGAAAGAAAAGATTCCTTCTTATTACGACATAAGTGAAGAAGATGATATTCCACTTCCATCGCTCCAGCGCTCTAGACAATTGTCATTACGAAATTATTACGATGAAATTGAGAAACTACTCACAAAACCATATGAAAAAATAATGTTAAAAGTAGCTTCTCCTATTGGTATTCTCACAATTGAACGAGACAAACTTAAAAAATTAATGTTAATAAATTTGGTGGTCGCATACGCAATTATCTTGTTCTCAAAAATTTTTCGTTGGATCAAATAAGATTGGTACTCGGATTTGTTGATGAAACAGAAAGAGAATACGGTAATTTGGTACATAAAACAGATTTATATGAACGCGAAGTAGAAAATACGTTTCATTCCTACAGTTGATTAAGGAAAAATGAGGTACTACTAGATGAACGATACAATGATACTTCTTCAGTTGTTTATGACAAGTATAGAGATTTTATAGCTGACGATAATAAGTTCCGTGAATTTCTTGATTCAATTCAATCACTGCCCCGAGATGAACAATCAAATCCACCGTGATAAAATCATGGCGGGTATTTTCCAGAGCCGTGACTTAGTCACGGGACATAAAAATACAAACGTGATTTATGTTACCCAGCGGTATACACAAATTCCAAAAGTGATCAGAGATAACTGTACTATTTTAGTTGTGTTTAATGGAGTCGATACACATACGCTGCGAAACATTCATCAAACTTGGTGTTCAGGGGAAGGGATATGGACATGATTAAATTTAAAAATTTCTTTTCAAAAGCACAAGCTACCCCGTTTGGTTTCATAACAATAAATTTACATGATTCTAGGTTGAGGTATCGTATAGGTATTGATAAAATGTTTGGTCCTTGATGCTATCAGCGGTCAAATAACTCTGTCACAACAATAGAGTAATTAAGCAGTTATTTCCCTTGTGTAGCGTAGTCTTGAAAAACGGTGCATAGTTCTTCTTTGACTTCGATTTCCCAGCCCCGTATCTCTCAAACACTAAAGTCTGAGGAATCTACCTATTTCATATGATATCAAGCACAAAAATCTGAATTCCTTGATGTTGTCAAGGATAAAATCACGGTGAACCACGCTATAGATATTTCACATAAGCTGTGCGGTGATATATAGTCATTATCGATTTATTTTGTTCAGATTTCAGCATAGGCGGAAGGAACCAGAATAATATCGATCCAACGCATATTACTAACACAGTTCTGTCTTGACTGTGTCAAGAGGCTTGAAAATAATATTTTCATCAAAGGCAAAAGCGGCAGAAATCTGTAAAATTGCAGATTTTATTTAGAATCAGAAAAATATTCTGATAGTATATACTTATCATCGTTGACAACGTCAAGGTGACTGAGTCAAGGCTAAGATAGCTATATATTTATATTTGAAACGTATATTTGTAACTGAATTTCATGGTGTAGTGGTAGCGCGTCTGGCTCTCATACTCGAGGCCCGTGGTTCCATTCCCCGTACCGGACGTATGTCGGGGGTGGCGTTAGGATGCCATATTCTTAATAAATGTCATTTATTTAATAATTGGGGGCGCAAGCAAGCCCCATGAAATTTCATGTAACCTCGTCAACGTCAAACAACGTGTCGAGTGCAGTTTTGCACTTACCCGGGGTTTGATTTTTGGTGGGGTTACATGAAATCGATATGCCTAGACAACCCTCTGAATTTCTAATACTTCGTTTCGCACATTAGGAGTTCGCATTGTCTCTGTCACCTTGACTGTGTCAAGGGGAATGTGTCTATGCACTTGCGCCCCTAAAATAAACAACACGATGATGTGAGCTCGTGACTTTGTGACCTCACTGAAGGGTACCCACATAGGGACATTCAGAAAGAATGTCCGCCGGACCAAAATGTCTCAGTAAGGTAGACCACAAGACAGGTCTTAGCCAATGAAAGTGTGCCTGTGGGCCATAAGAAAGGCCTTTATCAAATAAAAAAAGAAAACAAAAGGACTCTTAGGACCTTATGGTAAAGGCTTTACTGGCAATGAAGGGACCCCGTGGAATGGTGGACCGACCATCATAGTTGTTGTTTATTTTTATTCAGAAATACAGCAGCAGGGAGGGTACGACCACATGTATGTGTTTTTTTTTTGGTTCCATTTTTCGAAAATGAAGGCTCTCTTGTTCATAGTCCCTTTGTTTCAAACATAATCTTTTTTTAGCCCTTGTAGGAATTTTTTTTTTTTCAAAAATAAAGGCTCTGCAAAAGTGGTCTGTTCCTCCTCCCTGCTGCTACTTGTTAGGCCTCTGCTGTTACAGATAAATACTGGCTTCTACAATCAAAGAGCTATTGAGACTGGTGGGGGAACAGTCCCATCGAGGGATCATATATCCTATTCAGCTCGACAAACCGTTGTTTATCTGGGACATTTGTCACCTGAAGGGTATGGTTGATTTATTAAATGCTTCCCAACAGGAAATATGTGCTACGGGGCTAAATATCAATCTAGCTCTCATTGAATATTAGAAAAATCTCTCCGGAACTACACGGACTGTTAAACTGGTGTATGAACTGATAATCATTGGGTACAGAATTTTTCCTATTGAACTGACAGCTATAAGGTTCTTCGACATAGCAAATACTGTTAGAAAATAACAGGAATGTGGCAGAGAATTGCCTATTCTTCACGTGTAGTCCTCCACTACATAGTGAATTAATAAGCCAGTATTTGAATTACATTAGTCGCTAGGTTCGACCTGCATGACTGAAGCGTTCGCTTGACCACGAATTTGCTTATTTCTATTATACTGGTAACATCAGAATGAAATGCCAGTCAAAGTAACCTGGGCCTTTTCTGTTAATACACGGAAAATGCAGAAGATAACCCAATTGAATTTACTATGAATAGTCTCGGCCAGCTTGCGGGAACGTTATGACGATGTAAACAGAACATTGGTTTCTCTTTAACTTATTGTTCAATTATTAACCTTCGTTATCATTAAAGGAAACATATTTAGAATCAAGTTGACCCAAAGCAAAACAAAGACATCGGAGTGTGGTCAAGGCAGGACCATAGTTAAGTCACAAGCGATACAACACACCTTTGAGCAAACAAACCTGCCCTAACCAAGATTACATTACCCATATGCTCCTTTCTTCCGGTAAAAATAGTTTTTCTAACGGACATGCAGAACACTTGCACAAATTTATTTCTATATTTCCAGTCTGAAAGGAAATAACCTTTTATTAAACAAATTATTTAATGTTTCGATTCCTCTTTGGCAACATACATTTGTTTCTGTCCAGAATCAGATTATCCACCACAGTACTACGTATTCGTAACAGACGGCAAGATCTGGGTACATCTTCGTCGAAACACAATCATATAACCACTACAAAAGTCTTTTAAACCGACAGCAAGGATTAATGTTCAACATATTCGTGGTCAGAGAATCGACAAAGCGCAGCTCAGATTACATATCCATTATAATCGATACGAGCAATACGAAGTACAAACATCTGTAATGTTTCAAATTGGCTAGCCTTTAGCTGATCACGCAAAATTACTTGAACATATTAAGCAGTATCGTGGGATTCGTAGTCCGACAACAATTAAAAGATGGATGGACATCATGTAATTCTAACCTATATTCTGATCTTTGACTACTATCTGAAATAAAATAAAGTAAAATATACAATACTGGCAAATAAAAACAAAATTATATACGATTATGATATGCCAAATATCTGAACGTTCACGTCTACTCAAACTAAAAACGCCCTTGCATTAGAAACTGTAGCCACATTCCTATGTGTACATATCTTCTTATTAAGTTCTAATAAAACCAAGCAAGAACTTTTCATTCCTGAAACTGGATGAGAGTACGGGTCATTGGGAATTACCTAGCTTCAAAACAGTTAATTCAAAAACGAACCTATTATCTTGTAAGGTTTAAAAAAATCAATAACAGAAAACGTAACAACGAACGAGAGAATCAAAGACATTTCTCGTAAACAAGCTCAGGCCTGCATTGATAGGGCTCAACGTGACTACTTCTGTTCTGATTATTCATTTTTTAAACAACTGTATAAGTGGAGGACGGTCTGGTTTTATATATGCTGAACTTTGTGCGGTTCACAACGATTTAATTTAGTTGTATGGACACTTACCTTTGTGCTAAGAAAGCAAGTCGAATACATCTTAATTTGATCTAATGTCTAACAGCAAGGAAAGTCAAATGTTTTAAAAACTTCATTCGTTTATTTAAAGGGTTAATTTCACTTTGCGATATGCTATGTGGTGTGTACAAGGGCGCCTTCTCCACCCTCTTGCCACGTTTACAGAACCGATGTTAATGTCTGAGCGCTCTTTAGTCGGAACAATGTCATCGCGCGACTACCAAAAAAAGTCTACTAAAGGACCAAGAAGTGTCACAGTAAAATATGTTCGATATTTGAGTATTCACAGCTCAGACTGCATCTACATATTCGGGAAACTCGTTACAGGCAACCGTAAGCATAAACATCTGTCATGTTTCTATGTAGTTTGCCTTTAGCTGATTACGTCAAATTGATCGAAGACCGAGAACTGTTGTGGGAAATGTTGCTTCACACAAAAGGAACGAGAGAAGAATGGATAACTGCGATTCTGATATGTATTCTGAGGCTTGATTTCAGTATAAAGTAAAATGAAGTAAAATATACAAGGATGCCATGGAAATTATTAGTTTTCACTCTCTATCCACCAATATGTGGAATATTCTTCACGTCATCCCATGTCACGTAAAAACGGTATACCATATAGCCAGGCCAAAAGATACCGAAGCATTATTTCATATGATTGTCAATTACAACGTTCGTCAAATTAATTAAAAATATATTTCCAAAATAGAAATTATCCATACACATGTAATTGGTTCTGCGCTGAACAAAGCCCGTAATTTTACTCAACGTGAGGCTTTAAACACTGCAAAATGTACAAAAGAGAAAAATAGAATTCCCTTCGCAATACACTATAATCCTTCATTACCCCATATACTCCTTATAATTAATAAATAATGGAGTCTCCTAAATTTATCAAATAGAAACGCCGTAAAGCACTTTACAAATATAAACCAATTCTTGCTTATAGAAGACCCAAGAATTGGCAAGATTATTTTTTAATTAGAACCAAACAGACAGAAAATTTTAAAAAAAAAGATATTTTTCGTCATCTAAACGTAACAGACATCGGTGCTCTCAATGTACAAATATAACAGAAAATAATTATTTTAGTAGCGAAAATACAAAAGAAGCATTTTCTATACGTTATAACACTAACTGCGTATCAACTGATGTGATTTATTTGATAACCTGTAAAACATATAGCATGCAATATGTTGGACGAACTCTTCAACAAGTTTCTAACAGAATGAATAATCGTCGCTTTCATAATAAATAATTATAGAGATCCTCAGTTCTCCTCTAATATTTCGATACATTTTAATACAAATAATCACTCTCTACTCAATTTTTCCTTCATGCCAATAGATATTTTGTGCATGGAGACATCAATAGACTCATAAAAGAAACTTATTGGATTCATAAATTAGATCCTTTGTATCCTAATGGCCTTAATACCAATGCACTATATAAAATTGTATAAAATTTTAATACAAAATTTTGACAGGTTGTAGATCCTTTATAAAAAATAAAATTTTATGTATGACTGTCTCTATTTTATTATTTTACTCTCTAGATAAGACATATCCATTCTAATAGTGGTCACATTGATGACTGATATTACTAAACTACTAATTACTACTAAGCAGGTAAAAACGACAAGGTCGTTGTTTAATCTCATTATTAAAGGAATTGTTCGGGTTTCAGAGTACAATCATCGCTATAATCAGCTTTACTGTAGCTACTCTTATATCTATACAATACTTATGCTTTTCACAAAACCCAGACTTTTATTTCGCTGACTGCCCGCGTGTCTTTACCAATTGTACACGTGCCTAACTTTTAATATACTATAACATAGCGTACTACAGCGTTATTTCTACCTTTGCAAAAGCATGGGATAAGGCACATGGTGGCAAGGTATTTTCTCATTTAAACTAAGGTCGGGAGCTGCGGTGGCTTATTGGTTAGCCTGGCGGGCTCGTGACCGAAAGAGTGCGGTTCGAATCCTACCATGGAACCAGCCTGGGTCAGATACTGTTGGTGTCATTGGGCAAGGCACTTACCCTTTTTGCCTAAGTACTAATTACACAACCAGTGTTGCTGCGCCGTAAAACACCAAAATCAAACCTACACTGAGATCTCGTTTATGTTTAAATGTAACTTTTATTTTCTTTGCCTGAAGTGGGAAAAAATAAGCACAAAACACATTTAAATGAAAAGAACTACTAGACAGAATTGTGAAATCACTGAATAAGCAACATTTCACCTATTTCCATTATTGTACCAAATGTTCTGGCAAAAGTCTGTTAGTAAGTTATATATCACTGTTGTTTGAAAAAGCAAGCGCGAGTTGAACGGAACAATCCTACACTAACAAAAAAAAATATCCTCACATCTCAAATAATGCAACTGCCAAACACTTTCGCTATTAACATGCTGACAGCTTCACACCTGTGACTAACTCCAAGTTAACCTTGTATAATCATTTCCAATTTCAACACTATAACAGTTGTAAAATTTTGACGAGGGATAATACTCAAAAGGAAATAAACATGATCCTAACCCCATACTACATCTAGCTTTCACTAGCATTTCAACTGATTGGATGTGATTTTCCGCAACACCTAGTTAAGTACATATCCAAATGCACAAAATTCATTATCTAATACCATCCTTTTTTATGATATTCCATTTATTTTGCAAACTGTTTTTCGTTTACTTAAATCTTCATTTTCCGAAGGAAAGGTATTATTTTTCTACATTTTTATTATCTTTTATTACCATGTACTTTCGTGAAACCGTTTCATATATATACACTTTTTACATCTTTAAAGGATCAAAGACCGATGGAATTTTTATATAGCAAAAGGAATTTGTAGTTCGAATTTGTACTTATACTTCATTTTATTTCATAATGTAAGAAAATCTTAGATTAGACGCATAATTGCAGAATACCCACCAATCTTTCTTTTCCATTGTGATAGTCAGCATTTGCACAATGAATAAAGCCATGTTAAAGTAATTTTACGTAATTTTATATAACCCGCCTAAGGCAACACCAAATGCAAACTTTTGTGTATGTTTGTCGCGGAAAGTGCCTTGGGGGAGCTTTGCAACAATGTCCCCCCCCCGTTTTACTATTGTCGTAGCCATTCATTAAGCGGTCCATGCTTAATTGCATAAACACAGTCAAACCCTTTTGTTAAGGCAATCCCATTAACAGACCATAACGGTTTATAAATAATCTCGAGTAAACCGGATTAGACTTGTTTAATTTAAGACGCCACCAAGGAAGAATCAAAGAAATTCAATCGTTCTCTAAGGTCCACTGACATACCCTTAACAGTTTACTACTAATCTGAAGAAAAAACAACGTAACTGTAGTGCCCGAATTACCAAAAGAGCCAAATCAAAGCAATTTAGCTGAAACATTAAGCAAACTCCACAACAATAATAAGCTAAGATATTTTATTGGCTCATCAAACACCCTTCCGAAATGATAAGAAATGTTCCGATTGGTTGTACATAAATTGCCAACGCATTCGGATATGTTCACTTTTGCTTGAGAGTGATAACCGTCCACTATAAAATCGCGTAATATACCAAACTGGACACTATTTCTTCAACCGTTGTTGGGGCAACCTCATAAAGCGTGAACTACTTTCTCATTAATATCTCGGGCATTTCTGCTGATTTTGTTTGGTAAGTAAAATTTCTACATTTTCCGCACTATTAATTTGGATTTACCCTTTTCGTAACACACACACACACACACACACACACACACACACACATATATATATATATATATATATATATATATATATATATATATATATATATATATAATATGGTTGAATTTGCCGCTTATAGAATAGAAACTCACTCCACATATTCTATTGTTCTATTAAATTATTAGCTTTCCTTATAATTATTTTCTTCATCGCCATGGGTGCCCGAGTGGTCTGAGGCACCCTCCATTACAGATCACTCGTATCCCATCTCTATCAGCAACGTTAGAGCGTCCGCCTCGGATGCGGGAGGTCGCGGGGTCAAACCCCAGTCGAGTCATACCAAAGACTTCTAAAAATGGTACTAACAGCTACCTTGCTTGGCGCTCAGCATTAAGAGGTTAGTGTTAGGACTAGTCGGTCTGGTGTCAGGATAATGTGGCTCTGTGGGACATGATGATACATGTCTGCGGCATGATGCCCCAGTGCTAGACATCACTATGAACTCCCACACTACATACAGCGTAGCAATACGACTAAAATGTTTAAAGCTACGTTAAAAATCCAAATCACCCACTCACTCGAGATAAACAAGTTCCTACATTTGCTGATTCTAAATTACTGACGTATTAATCTTTCCACGAGTGGTTCCTCACACTTTGCTGTTCTGTTGTAAATGACTCTGATATGTACCAAACTCTCAGCGGTGTAGGTACACAATACACGCGCACGGAGTCGCATTGGTGTGAATTTCTAGAGTATTGGACACATACCGTGGCACTTGAAAAAGCAGGGCGTGAGGAAAAAATTTAGGTTTTTATATCCAGTTTATTTACTACACCATGTAGAAGGACCACATGACTTCAAATGAGAATAGAAGAAACCATGCGTTGTAATTATTTTTCATTAATAGGAATACTTACTATAGTCGCTAATGGGCAGGGCTGTAGAGAGCGATCTCGGGCTCTGGGGTAAAAAACACCCTTTCCTCTCATAGTTCTTGTTCAAACAAAATTTGTCTTTTATGAACATAAATAAGTGCTGTTGTTCGGCTCGGGCCCCGGGGCCCCAGGGATGTATCCCCGGTTGCCCCCACCCCTCCACTTCTCGGCCCTGCTAATGGACAAACATTTAATAAACTGATACTAGTAATGATCTAACACTGGAATGACCAAATTTAATTCCGCTAGTTCCTATCACGGTCACGGGCCCTGGGGAAAGAAAGACCCGGGCCACTCATAGTTCTTGTTCAAACAAAATTAATCTTTCATAAAATTAAAAAGAGTTGTGCGGGTCCCGGACCCAGGGATATATCCCAGGATGTCCACCCCACCCCCACACCCACCCTTGTCGGCCCTGCAATGGGCAAACATTTAATAAACTGATACTAGTAATAAACTAACACTGGAATGACCAAATTTAATTCTGCTAGTTCTAAAACTTCACTAAGCTAGTCAAAGACATTTCAAGCTATTCAGAAACATCATACCATTGTGACCGCACATTCAGACCATATTGGATTTGGATTGGTGCTCGACTGCACAGCAAAACATGTGGGTTATTTAGTTCCGAAGTAATTGGAGTAAAGCGTCGTTCCCAAGGCAACATCAGGGTAGCTGACACTAACTCCTCCGATGGTGGGATTCCAACCGGCACCCTTTCGGTCGTAATACTGGCACCGTAACCACTAAACCACTGAAGCTCCCAAACCATATTGGGAGTGTCCGGTTAATCTCTCAAAATTACAAATTAAGAATGTATGCACTTTAATTCTTTGAACATGTTTCTTAAGTTAATAGATGCATGGGCTAGACCTATTTTAATAAATCAATTCATAGATATTTGTTGACAAGAAAATTTCTAATACTCATGAGCCAGTATGACAAAACAAGGATGGTTTAGAAGCTAAGTGTATTTTTGGTGGTTTTGAAAAGAATTATTTTGGCAATCGGTTGACATCTTTTACAGGAACGAGTTTGTTTCTTTGACATAAATATTATTACGTTGATGGTATTGTATAAAACAAAAACTGAAAGCAAGGTAAATGGAAGCGGATAAGTCTAAAAACAGTTGGGCCAAACAATGACATCAGGAAATAATGCTGTTGTTGTTCCTGCAGCTGCAGCTGCTGCTGCTGCTGTTGATGATGATGATGATGATGATGTGGTAGTATATCCATATAAATTAAGCAAACAACAAAGTAAAGTGCAAAGCTGTCAACGGAAAACAGAATGACGGTTGAACACGATGAATAACTGACATGCTTGACGGCTTTTTGAAAATTCGTTTTTTTTTAAATTTTTTTTACAGACACATCATGCAGTCAGAAGGATCTGTTCAGAGAAACACTACCTTGGCTAACCCAGTACCCAGCTTAGCTCAACAATACATTAAAATATTAATGGAATTGAAACTCGCTGACATCGGGGAATTCGTTTGTAATAACAAAGAAAAATCATACAGAATGTTAGAGTACCTTTTTCACTATAACATCGAAGACCTGTTCAAAGAGTCAGGCTTTGGATCAAATAATGTAGATCACATTAATGAAGTAATTGGAGAAATTTATGAAGAGCTTCTTAAGGACAGTTACAGGTGGGAATATCATATGAGAGACAAAACTCTTCAGACTTTGGCTGTTTTAAGTATTACGAAGAACGAAATCTATTGGAGAGATATAAGTGCAATTAGTCAAATTCCGAAATATCTCCAATTCGATATTTTTTATTCGGATTCATTGCTCGAAAGCTTTAAAAAATTTCCGTTCTGTATATAAAACAGCATCGCTTGACATTCCAAGCGAAACTGTTTTTCCTTTGTTCTTGCAAACAGAACAGTCTTGGTTCTGCTTCATCTACTGTATCAGCCCCGATTGGTGACCTTAGTATACCCATAGGCAATGTATTTGACATCATTTGCCTTACAAAAAAATAGCCTTCAAAATCCTGCTCTACTATAAAATGAAATAGGAACCGAATCAGACTAGGCCTATTTCATTAGAAAAATCTATTCGTAATAGTTTTGATTATCTTGTCAGTAATTCCTGACATACTAACAATCGTACAGAAATCAAACGAAAAAGGCATTGTTTAGCTGAGATGGTACTTGGTTGGTTGGTTGGTTGGCTGGCTGGCTGGATTGCATGGTTTCCTAAATACTTGATGATGATGGTCAAATAATTATGTGAGGCTGAAAATCGGAAACACGTATCCGCTGTACTTATGATGAAGCATGTTGATACCGATGTAGGAAACACCGGCTTTGTAAAAAAAACCTTCACCACAATATATGGATGACTGTTTTGCCAGATATGAGACCTTTCTCAAATTATATGCCTGCCTGGGATTTCCCAACCGCGGTTAACAGAGCAAACTGTAGCAGAAGTTGCTGAAGATAAGGACACCACTAGAATTCTAGTAGAAAATCATCACAGCATTACAGTATGTCTTATTGTACATCAGATTGACCATGTGATCCAAGCAGTGGATAACAAACACAAGAAAAGTGAAAGGCACACTCTTCCAGGTGAGTATTTTAAATTATTTTTTCTCTTATTTTTAAATTGAATTTTGAAACTTAATATTTATATTTTACAAACTTTTAAATATTGTTACATTCATTTTATTTCAAATTTCCAGCTGTCTTTTACTCTTATTCAGGACATACAATTTCTTAGTTTTAAAGATTTGTTCTCTTTTGCTATATCCATTCTAATCATTTTTCAGTTGATAGCAAAAGCCTTCAGTATTTCTTCTTGCTTGAGGTACTTTTTCAGAACGATTTAGTATTGAGCATTAGTCTTTTGTGTAATATATTTTTCATTGGAATTGACCAGGTTACAAATTCGACATTTGTGTGTTCAAGACATTTTACGAGATGATTACACGTCATGGACACCAGTAAGGGAAAGACTGTGTCCTGATGCAGTGCCATCAATCTTTGATTGGAGTAGCACGAAAAAATACCTAGGCGACCCTTAAGGAGAAAACACCCAAGGGGCCCTTAAAGAGAAAATGTCCAATCGACCCTTACGGAGAAAATTTCTTGCTTCTGATGAATCGCTTGCAGTTCCTAAAGGTAATTAAGAGCTCTATTGTATAAGGGAAAACTTAATAAGACAATATTTTGTTACATGCTGACCAACTAGGAATTACAACAGCCATTGACATTATAATACGCAAAACGGAATGTACCAAAACCACATTTATGTCAGTTAATTTAGTAGTGGCATTATTACTCTGTAAGTAATTATGGATACAATATACTCTATGATATCAGTAATTCTAGATACAGCATATTCTGTACTATAAATAATTATAGATACCCCGTACTCGGTACCATAAACAATTATAGATAAAACGTACTCTGTACAATAAGTAATTATAGATACCTCGTACTCTGTACTATAAGTATTTATAAATATAGCATACTCTATGCTATCAGTAATTATCGACACAGCATACCCTATTAAGTAATTATAGATGCAGCATACTCCTAAAAAAAGGATGAAATGTGTTATTGTTTAGTTAGCATGATAATGGTATCAACATCGTTTGACTGAACAATGATAATTTTTCTTTTTCTTTTCGCTTAACAGAATGAATTATGATGTAACTGGGTCAGATCTGTTGGTTAATACAGAATGGATACTGATTTAACTGGTTCATATCTGTTGGTTGATACAGAATGAATACTGATGAAACTGGGTCAGATCTGTTGGTTGATACAGAATATATACTGGTGTAACTGGGTCAGATCTGTTGGTTGATACAGAATGGATACTGATGTAGCTCGGTCAGATCTGTTGGTTGATACAGAATGGATACTGATGTAACTGACTCAGATCGGTTGGTTGATACAGAAGCCACAACATTTAATGAGGCTCAAGAACAATCCTTCTATTGGCAAAGGATAGAGGAGTTGGAGGAGATATTTCGGCATATGAATGCTAAAGACTGAACGATCCAAGCACAAACAGGACATTTTGGCTTACATAAGGTTTTCAAGTCACAACTCTCTTATATTATTCTATACAGGCTTTTCCTCCTATGTCACGTTTACTTTCGTCACTTGTTTAACGATATCTATTAATTCCACCAATTTTCCTGAAGGATTGAAAAAGAGAATATCAATGTCAATTTTAATTGGTCCTTTTCACCCCATAATTATTATGGTCCGATGGGTGAAGATGAAGTCCTTTCATAATTTCCCAATGTATAGATGGAGCGACTCTAAGAGAGAGAGAGAGAGAGAGAGAGAGTCATTCTGGCCTCCATTAGGCGGCGGTATCACTCTAGAGATATAGGTGTTACATCGCTAATATGTACGAAGAAGTACTGGGATCGAACTGGAGAAAAGGAAGTCAAGCATCCAAGTCCAAATAATCACTTGGGGTAAATTGCAACAAGAGATATAATACAAAGTTAAAAAATAAAAGACGAGAGGGTTTTTGCATCTAGCACATAGTGCAGAATCATGTGTTGACCTTATTCCAGGTTGTGAAGAAAGGACTGAAACACAGGATGGCGAGAGATCAGCGCCATCTACAGAAGTTGGTAAAGAAATTATATCCGAGTAGAGGTATACAATGAAGTTCGGAAGGAAAGATGTTGAAATAATTGTGTGTGAAGATAATGAAAAAAACTACAGTAATAATGATATTAACAGTAATAAAGAAAATAAAATCAAAAATTGAAATTATCTGGGTATTTATTAGCACCAAGGTTTCGTCAGGTGCAAAACCAGTCACAGGCTGTAGTTTTGATACGAGTGCAATGGGAAGTTTAGATATTTTCATTAAGCCGAAATCAACATAAGTTCTCAAGTGTAGTATCCAGTATCATTCCTTACCTGTGCATTCTATATGTGTGTGTGTGTGTGTGTGTGTGTGTATATATATATATATATATATATATATATATATATATATCGAGTTTCTTGCATTGCTCACACCTCTCCGAAATCTGTCCAAAAGAAGTCACTTCTTAGTAAAATAAAATGAAAGTCTAGCTTGACCCCTGTAATATGGCTGTGAAAATTTCAGAAAATCATCACCATGGTAACTGCTGTCATTTAGGACATATACTCAACTGATATAGAGATACAAACATTTGCAATCAGTGTTAATATTTTGAAGTCTCAGGCTCTAAGCAAAAATAAATCTTACCCATTTTGACATCATATGGCCCGATTTAAGCACAATGCAAAGGATCACTTTTTGCTGTAGCAATGTTATAATCATATGCAATTGTACCAAATTTTCTCATAAAGTGATGCATATACTGGTGCTTGGCCGAGATCATGGGTACCAAAAATGTTACATTTATACCAAAATTTAAAATATAAGTAAACAACTTTTTTATGCACTGGTTGCATACCTTCTAGCTTATACTTAATGAATATTTATAAAACTGACCTCAGAGATTCATATTTTGACTTATTAAATCCAGAGTTAGATGCAGCTCTTATAAAGCAAAAACAGTAATATGATATGTTGATGAAGAAACGTCGCCTGCCATGCAACCGCCATTTTTCCAGAATCAGTAAAGCCTACATAAAACTACACGTGAAAGAACATCCCTTCTTCAGAAACACCAATTCTAACATTAAAACCAATGTCCAATTTAAATGTTACCTTTGACTCAGATAAAACTTCTGCTACCTTAAACTTAATTGGCACTCCTCCGATCATAGTCATATTTTGTGACGCATACAACAACTTCTGCACTCCATGGACAAAAACAATGTGCAAGTGCTATAGTCAAATGGCAATATCTGCGCATGCACGTTTTAATGATGTATGGTAGATTCATGTGCTGCATTCATCATATTTAGAGAACTATTTGAGCGCCACAATAAAAGGTCCCCATGTGAACTGATGGATTCCGCATATAACATTGTGGACACAAAATTCAGTACCTTGAAATTAAGACTTGTAATTTCAAAATATGAACCTTTATTATAATCTGTATCTGTGTAATAAAAAAGTTTTAGAATGTTTTATTATCTATGGGCTATTGCTTTCTTTCTGGTGTCTTTGTTGTAAGTATACAGGAAAATAAATAATACAATTTGGTGGATACGACAAGTCATATATGCGACTAAACAATTTTGCAAACTTTAATACCCGAAAATATGGTTCATTTTATCCACAAATGTCTACATACTTTAACATTAATCTTGACGCATGCACCTGGGGCTTCCAAATAATGATCTTCCAAAGGAATGTGGATATATAAGAATCCAAACGACGTGAATACAGTAGTAGAAGAAAACAAGGATTCTGGACCAAGACCCCTCCCCGGATCCCCTTCTCTAAATGATTTTAGTTTGAACCACTACCCCTCTGACCATAATCTCCAACCTTTTTTAGGCCATAGAGGATTGTAGACCAAGTCCCCTTTCTTTAAATGATTTCAGTTCATCCCAGCACCACCCCTGACCACCCCGACCCATGTCAAAAAAGGATCGACCATGGGGCTGAGGGATTTATTTTATTTTTAAAGTTTAGATAAAATTTTATTTCGAAGTCCTTTGCATTTTGGAATTATTTTTTAAGTTTAGATAAAATTTCATACCCTGTCATCACCATATTTTTTTTGGATAATCTCTTTCATACCTGCTATCTCTCATTCGTAGAATATATGTTATCATACTGTCAATAATACGAAACTCGCGTATTAAATCGTCCATACCATATTTTACGCCTCGTAAATAAGATCGTATCTGATCAAGTAATTTTTTTATAAGTGATACTTGCTGTTTCACAAGCATTTTTTTAGTCTCAAGTCTTGGCTCAATTTTTTACACGCTGTTGCCAGAGAAACACCAACACCGGATATTATCAACAAAAACGGGTTTAATGATGCTCCACTCGAAATTATATCAGAGTCAGTCATTAGCAGTGGCAAATATGATAATACTCGAGGTATTCTAATATAACACTTGTAACATTGTTTTACACACCAGAGATTTTTATGATAAAATTTTTAATATTGTATTAGAGCGTCCATATCATATTTTGGAATTTTCTCTGAAACATTATTGAAATCGATGATCTGTTTTTTCATTATACAACATTTGTTTACAATTTTTATACAATATTAAAATATTAAAAGTTCTAGTACCAACAATTGAATAAAGAAACTCACGGAACTTATCATTGTTAGGATCAGCTATCAAAGCTCTATACTTGCCATAAACATCTGACGAAGTATCTCTATATCGATTATCTGTCATTACCTTATTTTTCTTTAACCAATCTAGGAATCAAACGTGTTTTCTACTTCAAGTTCGTACAGATCTGTTTTATTTACCAAATCACCGTATTCTGTTTCAGTTTCATCAATAAACTCTAGTACCAAACTTATTTGATCCAACGTAAAAATTTTAAGGACAAGATGTTGTCTTATAATTGCGAATGCGACTATAAAATTTATTAGCATTGATTTTCGGAGTCTGTCTCGTTCAATTGTGAGAAGATCAATAACAGAAGCTGCTTTTAACATTAAATTTTCGTATGGTTTCATGAGTATTTTCGCAACGGTTATAATTGGTGGTTCTGACATTTATTATACAATATTAAATTAAATTTATTCACAACCACTTTGTCATCAACTACGATCATAAATGATCGTCGAGTGTGTATATTTGAAACGCTGTCAATCCTGGAAACGGATCGTCAGCAGCGACAACATAAATTCGAAAATAAAAGTACTTTGTTGACAGTATTCTCAGTTGGAATTCTAAAATACTGAGTTTTTGAAACATATATATTTGCTGCACTATACAATATTGCCCAGTCAATATCATCGTTTGATCCTTCCAATCGCCAATCATAAATTTGCCCAACTCTAGAGTTTAATCGGCCGCACAAATGAAATTGCCAAATAGCAACTGCAACGGGGCATTTAATTTTAATCCAGAAGTCTTTCGTTTTTCCATTAGTCGTCCATTCTTGTCCATAATCAACAGCGAAAGCGTGATGAGGATAATTTTCAGGATAATGTGTTGATGCGCTTACCTCAAACCCAACTGGGTTATCAGATGCCTCAAAAAGTGTTAGAATATACCCAACATTGGTTTTGGTTCGTTTTGCATCACTAGATAAACTATCAACAGATGCTTTATTTGTCAGATCATTAACTGGAACATATGTTGTTGTTATTTTATTGTTTCTCATATTTATGTTGCCTGACATTGGTCCACCAGATTGTCTTAAATACGGGGCGAGTGCTCCTTTTAACTGCGCATAACTAATAGCATCAGTATCATTATCTGGTGGCGAAGTTATTGAAAGTTCATTTAGTTTTTAGTTATTACTCATTATTAGGTTACCTGTCATTGTGTCGCCGGACTTATTAAGCTTGTTATCGTCAACAGATTTTAGTTGAGCTTAACTCACCGTTTGTGTATTATCAACATTTGCTGGTGGATATGTGGTTTCCAACCCAATAATTATTTTACATGACATATTAATGTGACCTGTAACCGTTCCACCGGTTTTATCAATCTTGTTGCCATCCACATACTTCAACTGTAAATAACTCACCGTTTGGGTTTGATGTAAGTTTGCTGATGGATATGCGGTTTCCAAATTTATAAAAAAAATTCCTGACATATCCAAGTTACCGTTTAACGTTCCTACTGTCAATGATAGTTTCTTATCGTCGATCGTTTTTAGTTGTGAGTAACTTATCGCTTGAGTAAGATCAACCTTTGGTGGTGGATAATCTACTTCTAAACCAAGTACTCGCTGATTTGACATCAATAAATCACCTGTCATTGTATCACTGGTTTTCTTGACAAACGCAGATGTATCAGTTATTGTTGGTTGTCAGCGGAAATGGATCCTGTGAATGCTGTTCCAAACTTTGTGTAATAACTCATATTATAAAATATATAACATAAAATTATATAACAATGACGCAGTCAACGAAAAAGCCATCGATATTAAATTTTGATACCGAACGATTAATCAAACATAAACACAACAACGAACTTCCAGATTGTCATTATCTTATTGCTGGTAGTACAGGATCTGGTAAAACAAATCTATTATTGAATCTTTT
This sequence comes from Megalonaias nervosa, assembly GCA_016617855.1. NCBI lineage: Eukaryota > Metazoa > Mollusca > Bivalvia > Unionida > Unionidae > Megalonaias > Megalonaias nervosa. Next base: position 51,990 of record JAECUM010012408.1, on the reverse strand, counting down.
ACTCAACGACAACTTTAACTACGATCGTGTGTATATTTACACAATTAATCCACAACAGGATAAGTACGAATTATTGAGCGAGTAGAACGATAAACTTCGTGATGAGCTTGATGCTGACGATGATATATTTTTAATAAAACAACCAGAGAATTTAATTCCTGTCGATTAACTTGATTCGTCCGAGCATAAAATAATTGTATTTGACGATATTCCTCTAAACAACGAGGAGATGAATAAGATTGTGGCTTATTTTTCATTATCGCGTAACAAAAAATGTAATTCTGTTTAACTTGCACAGGGTTCTATAACGTCGACAGATTTATTCGCCGAATTACGGGATGTTTTATACTGTTTTCTGGACTTGATAATGTTGATGTAAGAAATATTGCAAACGAGCAATGCGGTGATGTAACAAAGGATAAGTTTATTGAATTATATCATCGAGCAGCCAGAGATAAATACGATTTCTTTTTATTTCATAAACTAGCGCGTGGTCCAGCTAAAATATTTCATTATTGCATTGATGAATTTCTCTAGACGAATTTTATAAAGCGTACAAAAAATAACAGATGGATAAACGTCAACAAAAAATCGAACTACTAAAGAAATTTGTTGAAACTCGAGCTGCTTTTAAGGAAAAAGTGGAAGAAGCACATCGAGGACAACGTGTTGCAGAAGAAGAAACCACTACATTTTTAAGCCGGTTACCGAACCAGTACTTGGTAAACAACCAGAAATATCAACATTATCTCCAGAAGAACTAAAAAAAAAACAGTACAACCTAAAGACTTGTTAGGTTTACTCGGAGAAAGATCAGAAAAAGAAACTGAAACAATTGTAGATGAACTTGTAAGAAACATTGCTGATCCTGCTCCACGACAGGTTGAATTTGACAGATTAATGAATAACCCTCTTACGCTTTAACAAGCAATAGCAGGATTGACGGTTAATCCTGCCGAGTTAAAGAATTTAGTAGAAAATGTATCAAAACAAACTCGAGAATAATCCGAGAAACAAAAAATGATGAGTGAAATTTTAATAGAAGAAATGCCTATTGAAAAACAGATTAGATTTTACAGAAAACAAGCTAGGTTGAAAATAGAAGATTTCGAACTTAATGATTTTATTCAAAAATATTTAATGAAGGACAAACTTACCGATTTTAATAACATTCGAAAATGGAGTGATGATAATTACAATAAACTACAAAGAATTTAAAACAATAAAGTTAATGATTTTCCAACAGCTGAAGAAGCGCTTAAAGAAGCTAAAACAGAGGAAGAAATATTGGCTATGATGGATAAAATGAGAGATAGAGTTATTGCTAAGGTTTTAAGTATAACAGCAGATAAGTATAGAAACAGGGAAAAAAATATACCAAACGTCGGAATTGTAAAAGACTGATCAGTATGAAAATAAACGAGATAAAAAAATTACTAGAAGAAACCATCGGATCTGGTGTTCGAGATTTTACATCAAACGCTGAAGTGGTTGACCGACATATGTTGTTGATATCATCGAAAGAAGCTGGTAATGAAAGTACAGAAATCGACAACGAATTAGTAGATATACTAGATCATTTTCGATCGAGTGGATTACTAACATCATCCGAGTACAAAATTTTATATAGCGATATCATCGCGTAAAATAATCTAACAAAATAAATATAATGTCAACAACATTATTGCTCGATTCGTCACAAACAACGAGAGACAGCTCAAACTTTTCTGTTTACTACAATCCACCACTAATATTAGATCCTGATAAACAGTATGAAATTGGATTGATTTCTGCCAAAGGTAACCAAGGTCAAACCATGTACAGTTTTTCGCCAGATGTTCCGCCGGGATCGCTAAAGCAATTACTCCGCGACAAATAATATACTCTCCGATTAATCTCGAAAATCAAATAACGATTGAAACGATGCAACTAACAGATCAATCAGGGCGACAAATATATCTTAACAATGAAATCGTCACGTATTACTTACACCTACTCGCGCATCGAGCGTAATTTTATAGGCCGTGTTACATAATATGATGAGATTAAAAAAAATTACAGGAGAAGGATTGTGAGTTGATTTTTGGAAATATTTTTACAACAATTGCTGAAAATATACCAGGAATAGCGCGCAATGTAGCACCAATTGTACTTGACGCAGGTAAAGCTTTTGCGACCGCCGCTGGAACCGCGATCGGACAAAAAGATTGCCAATAAAGTTAAAGGCAGCCCACCTTCGGATGTGGAAATAAAACAAGCAATATCAGATATTGCGCCAACAAAAGAAACAAAACGAGCTATGATAGCTACCACAAAAAATTACTATCACCACGTAGTGAAGAAGGAATACGCAGGCTTGCAAGGAAAACAAAGCCAATGATTCCTGCTGCTTTTTAAGACACGTCACAATTTTGTGTGGTGATTATAAAATAAAATAATGTCAGCCAAAATTTATCTTGATCTTGTCGAAGAACATGATACCGACGTCACAGTGACAGAATTCTTGTATGTCGAGTATTTCGATGAAAACTCAAACTAACCAAATAAAGCTGGCGCAAGAACTTTTCACACAAGAGATGAGGATGTATTTCTATTACCGCACAAAGCGGTGTTAGGAATGCGTGGCATGTTATTAACTGCGATAGGCGGTGATATTGCAGCTGGTGCAAAAATTGCACTTGTCAATAACGGTTGGAACTTGTTTAAAGGAGCACGATACCAACTGGCCAATCAAACTGTGGAAGTTATTTCAACGCACTTGCCTATAGCAAGTACAATGCTTAATATTGTCTCGTTCAGCAATGATTATTCGAGATCAATCGCAACAAATATGATGTTGTTTAAAGACACCGGAAGCAGATCAACTATATCAGGCGAATTTATTGCATGTGGTACTTTTATACTCGGCGCTGACGCTGCTGCAATCTCGTGAACGTTTGAAATTTTCTTATAGGGAATGCTGCAAAATTCGGTATACCCGCACCGGCAGCAGCAACAGATGCAAACGCTACAAGAGTTTCATTAACAGCAGAATGTAATAATCTAGGTATAACACCACCAGTTGCAGCTGCTGATGGTGTTGCGATGTTAAATTTAATAAATGGCGTTATTGGTACACGTAACAGGATATAACGAGGGATATGCCAAACGAAAAGCGTTCGCCGCAGAATCTCGCCAAATAACGATGATGCTTCCGTTAAGTACAATATTTGGATTTTGTCGCAAATATAACAAAGTTTATCAAGGAATAAAATATACACTTATTCTGATGGAGTAGCTGAAGGATAATTTGCTATTACAAGATTAGCGCTGTGGATGACACGAGTTGTTCCATCGGTAAGCAAAACGATGGAACTCGAATCGTTATTGACCGTGTATACGAAAAAATATATTTCCAGCACAACAGAATTTATCAAACAGTAATTCCTAACGCAACCGATTACACCTGGCGTGTTACAACTACGTCTAGCGAACAACTACCGCCACACTTGTTTGTTGCATTTCAACGACAGGCGCGTCGTAAATATCAAGAAATGAACAACTCCGTATCCGATAACCCCAATGTTAGACGAATATTTGTTAGAATAAATTCTAAACAATATCCTGAATGTGTAATCGAATGCAGTTTTGACGTGGACGTCACCAGAAACATATCTCGGCCGTATATGTACCTCATGGAAGCAATGCAAGAATATCAGGACGCGGACAGTGGATCTCAGATATCGGTCGAAGATTTTCGATCGCTGTATCCTATCTTTTATTTTGACGTTTCAAAACAATCCCAACGAGCTATCGGATCAACTGCTGATATTGAAGTCAATTGGACGCTTGGCGTAGCGCCAGCTGTGCTGTATTTTGCATACGTGCTAGTTGTCAGTGATAGATTCTTGTCAATTGACGCAACCAAAGGAAGAATGACTATCCAAGTGTAAAACAATATTACAACCTTGATATAATGAAAATCGAATACACAACCAAAGAAATATATCAAACGCCAGGACAAGTTGAAAAATTAACATCGGCGGTCGCTGAACGTAATTCTGTTACTTTAATGATATCTCCGGCAGATACTGCGACAACAAATAAAACAGCAATAATAATAATGTTGACAAAACAACAAATCAAAAACTCGATCGAAGAAAACCGTTTGTTCTTAAGCTGTCCGTTGCGCAAGTAACGGCGTTGTCAAAACACGGCGGCTTTCTTGGACCAGCACTTTCTGTGATAGCTAGGGCAATACCAAAGGTTTCACCTGTGCTAGGAACATTAGGACTAGCATCAGCATCAGGGGCAGTATCAAGAGCAATTAAAAGAGCGATGGAATCAAACAAATGTATCTTCAGTGATTTTTGTCACCGGTGTAGTTTTATGTGACAATAAAAAATAAATGTCAGCTAAAAATAAGCCAGATCACCGAAGGCAACGACAAAAACTAAAATAAAAGAAAACAACGACAAGGCATCCTCGAGCGCCAACGACAAAGTCGTCGAGGTCAACAAAACAAGAAAGATTTATTCCCATCGCACCACTCCTAGCGGGATTAGCGAGAAATCTACTTCCGAATCTGTTAGGAATCTGAAACCGGAATGATTTTACCGGGGACCAGGCGCCGTTGACAACGCCTGTCGCGTTGAGTAATTTTGATATACTTGAAATACTAAAATCTGACGACGTTGTCGTCGAAAATGTATTTCGTGGAGTATATTCTAAAGACGAACTAGATAATGTATTAGCAGGTGGTTCGTGTATTGCAAAAATACAAAACTTCAATGATGGATCAGGTACTCATTGGGTTGCTGTTTACGATAATAATTATTTTGACTCGTTCGGACCTCCTCCAAGTGATCTTATAAAAAATATATTTTTTAAAAAATTTTTAAAAAAACTAAATTACTCATCTAATCAACTACAGCCGACTGGAACATCCGCTTGTGGCTATTATTGTATTATGTTTGTCCGACAGATGTCCCGGGGTTAAAAGAATTTTAAAATTTATTTTGCAATTCGATAGCATCCGAGCAAGAACAATGATGACATAGCGATTAATTTTGTGCGACAATCAAACATAACAACAATGGCTTCGCCATCGACATACTGCCTCAAATATAAAACTAAAACACCTAACAAGGATGAGAAAATAGAAAAAAATGAAAAACAATAGAATGATGTTAAAAAGTATGTGCTGTTTGCTGTAGAAAAAAAGAATATTTCTTTCTTCATCAACTCCATCGTTGACGGCAACATCATCAAGCGGGTCTGGTATAGATAAAGTTATTTTTGTCGACGATTAAAAATATAAAACAATGTGCAATTGTGGTTGTGATAAAGATCTTTGTATCGAACAAGATAAAATTTTTACTTATTGTCAATTCTGCAATCGCCGTGAGGTAATTAGCTTTGGGGTTGATATCCATAAATTTATTGGAAAATTACCGAACCCTAGTGGAGGTTGGACATTACCCAGACATAAATACACTGGGCCTTTTAATCCACTTGACAAACAACTAGATGAAAACGCTAATCCATTGCCGGGACAAAAGCCTTAAAATCAAGATGACGAAATAGGAATGCGTTATGACATCTGTTATCGTGATATAGAGCGTACTGATAACGTTCGTGTAGAGAACTCAAACTCAGACTGTGATAAGGTAAGGCTAAATGAACTTAAAGATATGAAACCTACAAATCTGCGAGAGAGATTTGACAGAAGGTTGGTTCAAGGAATGATCGGAACAAAATATAAACTCGGACTCGGAGAAGAATTATATGATGATTTCGCATCAGAGCGTCACAAACCTAAAAAAAAGTTTCCGCGACGTACGGTTGTCGCGAATGCCGTTGATGATATATGGGCAATAGATTTTGGTAGATGTCTCAGATCTTGCTCAGTTTAACGATAATAATAAATATCTCTTTAACGATATCGATGTTTTTAGTAAATACGCGTTTAATATACCTGTTGTGGATAAAACAGGTACATCGATAACTGATGCGTTTAAACAAATTATCGTTAGCACTGAAAGAAAACCAAATATAATTTGGACAGATCATGAAGCAGAGTTTTTTAATAAAAAAATCTGAGCAGTTTTTGGAACAAAATAACATAAATAATACGTTACAGGAAATGAGGGAAAAGCGTTGTCGTTGCAAGACTGAGTCGTACACTAAACGAGCTGATTCATAAACATTTCACAGCTAAAAGCACAAACAGGTATATTGATAACCTTCCACAGATTGTTGACAGATACAATAACACAAAACACAGAGCCCTTTCGTTAGGCTAAAGGAAAATGTCACCAAACGATGCAATTAAAAATCCATTGCTAGCGAACGAAAACATGTACGGCGACATTAATTTAAAGTCAGCGATCGAGGAGAATTTCATTAACAAAAACAAATATTTGAAAAAGGATTTCCTCCGAACTGGAGTGAAGACGTATTTCTCGTTGATAAAGTTTTAATAACAATACCTGTAACATATGCGCTAAAAGATCTAGCAGGTGAGCCTGTAATTGGTAGTTTTTACGAACAAGAAGTACAGAAAACTGAACAAGATGTTTTCGTTATCGAGCGAGTTATCAAAAACAGTGGCAATAAAAGCCTTGTAAAGTGTCTCGGTTACAGAGATAAATGTAATAGTTGGATACCAAACAAAGAGATTAATTTATTGCGAAATAATTTTTTGATAAATTTCCTCGTATTTACATAAGACAGATTTACATTTTACAGGCTTACATAGCGATATTAGATATCGTCAGCGATTGTCAGAAATCGTCATCAAATTGAAGATCTTGACAAATATGAAATCGAATTTTATATTTTTCTGTTGGTCGGAAATTTTGATGTTTAAGAACGGTTTTATCAGCTGCCTAAACGATTGATTCTCGTCTGCTATAAAATTAAATTTTAAATTTTTTGTGTTATATTTTACGTTATATCGACCGGTTGTCAACCTTCCATATTTTTTTTTTGTCCCACAATGTCGTCATCAGAACAATATGAATTTCGTCGTTGACATCAGCTTCGCTACCGTTGGTATGGAACTCAATAACGTCGTCGGCGACTTCGTCGCTGACATCAACATCAGTTTCTTGTATTGTGTCTGATGGAGTTAATGGTGTATCATAGATAAACTTTAGTATTTCTAAGAGACTCACATATAATTTTGTATAATTTTAATATATAAATAATGGACAAGATAAGACACATCGAGCATGTAAAGGTATACAGCATTAGGGGCTTCAAAGACGCAGTAAAGAAACAGTATTAGAAGGCAAAAAAATATCTCAGTTAATTTGTTTTTGTTTCGCGGTGGAAACGATAAAATTTTATTGACAGACTCGGAAAGAAAACGTTTGCGCGATGATGGAAAAATTAGTATAGTACATGATAGAGAAGCCATAGATTTATTAGTCGAGATGAGCTCTCGAAAATATTACAATAAGTTGTATCGGACGACGATTTGAGATCTGCAATTTTTAGAAAACGCTCTTGTTATTCCATCTGCAACAAAATTTTATTGCTCTAGGATTAATATCAAAATATCTTGCCCCAGCTGATATTGAAGGAAATTCTAGCTCCTCATCTGTTTCAGTATTCACTGCAATGATAGGTCTAGAAGGATTATTAAAATTAATACCGCCACCACACCCTCGTCTAATATTTTCTTTTGACGTGACAAGATCCAGATTTTCCAGCCGATTGTCTGTTTTAACGAGGTTGATGTGATCTATTACTAAACCATCTGGTATAGGTCCGGTAAACGTTTCAGAAACAAACCTGTGCAATAAATAGTTAACAAAATCCTTTTTGTTTCACTAACAGTTACCTTAAGATAGCCCATATTGCTTATGGAACCAACAACTTTTTAATTTTTTGTTTCCAATAATTCCTTTGTCAGATGCCTCACAAAGATCAAATACCGGATGTGGTTGAAACTCATCCTGCAAAGCAAGATTTTAAATGTTATCATCAGAGACCGCACCGTTAACATGATACACTCGTTGTCCTTCCGGAATTTCATCACAGAATAACGTATAAATAAAACCTTTCTTTAGTATTTCGACTCTCTCAGCATCATCACCTTTGACGCTGATCTTATAACCCGCTGGTGTTGCTTTACCAAACGGTTGTCCGCATTTGACGTGTATCACCGACCCTAACATATTTCCCGCGTATATGTTGTACTTGGGGTGAACATAATAATACTCCTTCTCGCTTGCGCTTGTCATCATTAAATTCTTTGCCATTATACTATTAGCATTTTATATCTCTAATTGATTGCTTGACTAGCCCTTCGACCAGTGAGCTATAAATAGAATACCTATTTGAACAATCAGTTAGAGATTTGATAGTACATTATATAACAATGCTGAAGTTACGTGATATAGCGAAAAAGAGCCTTTTAGGAAAACCGACAAAAATAGCTACTGCTTTCGCAGGATTTGACAACAATTTATCAATTTGATAAACAAATCGTTTTAGTAAACTTTACCTCTACGAATCTTTTTCATTTGTTAGAACCAACTATAAAACGTGAACTTGAAAGACATAAGGGTTTGAAAATCCTAGTGCAGTGTCACGTTATCTTCTCAAAGCTACTTGTGACAGAGGAGTCGACTGATGAGGAAATTGCAGACCCTTTCATTAACGCAAAATCGAACCGTGTTTTGCTTGGAACTAATCTTTCATCGCTAACTGATAAAATACATCAGGAAATTTGGAAAAGGATAGAAGAATTCACCGAATCAGGTTCTTGTTGGAAGTTTGAGATGATTATTGAAATTTTGTTTCACACAATGAAATATAGCTTATTACGCTGTAGTTCATATTTTGACCTGCCACAAAAAAATGAAAAATAAAAAATGTTGCATTAATGTAAAAAACTTTGATTACAAATGCTTCCAGTGGGCCATTCTTTCTGCGATGTTTCCAGCAAAAGAACACTCCGATCGTGTTGACAAATATTTGAGTCACGTTACAAAATTAAATTTTACTGGTATTAACTTTCCAGATGCGGAAAATCAAATACCGAAGTTTGAAAAACAAAATATTTCAGTTAACGTATTTGGTCTTGACAAGCATGAAAACGTTTATCCAAGATATATTTCTGAAACAGTCTCGCAATCGACAATAAACTTATTATTTTATAAAAGTCATTATGTATGGATCGAAAACTTCAACGGACTAGTTGGTAAACAGTATAACAAATATAAAAATAATCCTAACCAATCAAGTACAAGAAAAATTCAAAATCATGTTCCGTGCGGAGTCGCGTATAAGATAGTTTGTTGTATTGATCCGAGTTTATCCTAACCAATTAAAATACACCGCGGTAAAGATCCAGCTGTTTGGCTTCTCAAGCAGTTAATTGGCGAAGTTGATGATATATTTAAACGTTTAAGAAGAATCGTTCCAATGATAAAACTGACATCTCAAGAAGAATTTGATCACGAGCAAGTAGAATTTTGTCATATTTGTGAAAAAGCCTTTGACTCGCCTGGTAATAAAAAAGTACGTGATCATTGTCATTTGACTGGGCAATATCGTGGAGCGGCTCACGATAAGTGTAATCTAAAGTTTCAAGCTCCAGATTTTCTTCCAGTTGTTCTTCAAAATTTCCGAGGATACGACAGTCGCATTATCGTAGAAACTTTTGGTGATCCTGAAATAACGTCTCGTTTCAAATTCGATAACGTAATCAAGTGTATTCCAAATAATTTTTAAAAGTATCTCAGTTACTTTAGGTAAGTTTCGTTTTATCGACATGTTACGTATATGTAATTTAATTACTTGTGTGTTAGCTTTAAATTCTCTTTTATTTTATTTTTTTTTCCATTACATATTATTGTAATGATAACTGTATTCACTGGATTTGACATTTTTCCAGAAAATTCAGTTCAGTTCTGTTAAGCCTGATAAATACGCAGTTCGTAGAAACATTGTATCTTTTGGTGACCTAGATTTCACGGCCACTTTAGCTCTGTTGTAAACAAGTTTTTTTAAATTTTTTCCATTATTGAATCATATATTAAGATTCGTTCAGTACATCCGAATCCATACATGGTCTACGTGATAATTGACATATGATGTTACTACTTTTCTCGAAAGAAAGTGATCACGTGACCGTATCACGTGGTTCTTTTTGCGTTTCAGTTGGAGTTAAAGTGACGTATCATAGTGTTTTTTTCTAGTAAGTCGTAAATCATACCTTCTGGCTCAAGAGTATTGTTTTTGTTGTTGCCAGTTTGAATTGAGCTTTTATTTAAAAAAATTTATTTTCCCTGGAGACTTAATCTAGTGCTCATCAGAATTCTTGGACAAAGACATTTACTGAAAATTTTCGGAATTCTAAAGCCGGAATATTATTTTTGGTGATTCAACAAGGAACCGTTGACACGACAACACAAAACAGGTTACAGAAGACGTCATCGCCTTCCATCTTGGAACTTCTTCGGGATTCGAACTTTGATTCATTTAGAACTTTTAGTGATAGGACTTATATTTTTAATTATTGGATTAATTTTTGGATTTGATTCCTAAAAAGTAAGTCCTTTTTATATTTCTACCTTGTTTTTTAGGGAAATAAATTATTTTGTTTAATTTACAAAGCTTGTTGGCTTCACTCTTTTCTTTGTTACTTTTGTACGAGCCTAGACACGTAACAGACAGCCTACAGTTTATGGCAGCATCGTTAGATGAGCTGGTACAAGGTTGTAGTGAGTTTTACAGCCTATAAGATTGTTTTAAGGATAAATCAAGTTTGTTAACAAGAAAAGGAGTTTTTCCATACGAATATCTCGATGATTTGAGTAAATTTGATGAAAATTATTTGTCTGACAAAGATAAAGTTTATTCGCAGCTAAAAAACGAAAATATATCAAATGACAAGTATAAATATACACAAGATATCTGGAAAGAATTCGATTGCAAAACATTTGGCGGTTATCATGATCTGTATTTGAAAATGGATATGCTATTGCTTGCGGATGTGTTCGAAAGTTTTCGTCGAGTAAGTTATAACAATTATGGGCTAGATCCCTGTTGGTATTACTCTGCTCCTGGGTTATCTTGGGATGCTTTGTTAAAGTCTTGTAAAGTAGAGCTAGAATTACTAACAGATGTTGACATGTTTAACTTGATCGAAAAAGGTATCCGAGGCGGTATTAGCGTGATAATAAAAAAGTATTCGGAAGCAAACAACAAATGCCTGAAAAATTATAATCCTGAGCTTACATCGAAGTATATTATTTACAAAGTCGCATATACATTTTATGGCTGGGGAATGTCAGAACCAATGCCGTTTTGTGGATTTCGTTGGATTACACCTGGCCAATTTCTAGCGGAGACAGAAAAAAGATACCTGACGATGTTTCGTATTTTGATGAAGTTGATCTCGATTATCCTGCTTCGTTGCATGATTTACATAACGATTATTTTTTTTTGTGCGGAATCAATGATAATCGATTATAGTTTTTTATCTCAGGAACAACAAGCATTGGCATTACCAAGACAAAATTCTATGGTAAAAAAACTAGTCCCAAATTTACTTGATAAGCAAAATTATGTTTTACATTACAAAGTCTTAAAACAAGCGGTAGATGCTGGCCTTGTGTTGAGGAAAGTTCATAGAATGTTAAAGTTTAAACAGTCGCCTTAGATGAGAGGTTATATTAGCTCAAACACGTCAAGGAGAGCTGTAGCTAAAACCGAATTCGAGAAAAACTTCTTTAAGCTTATGAGCAACTCCGTCTTTGGTAAGACAATGGAAAATATTAGAAAGCGAGTAAACATCGAGCTAGTTAATGATATCAACTGCCGAAACAAACTTATATCAGATGATGATTTTGTCAGCATGAAAATTTTTAATGAGAATCTTGTCGCGATACAGCGACGAAAAAAAAATCTAAAACTAAACAAACCGATTTATGTGGGAGCTTCTGTACTTGATTTGTCGACGTGGCTCATGTACGATGTCCATTATAATTTTGTTAAGCAGCAGTAGCCGTCAAGTAAACTATTGTTTACCGATACCGACTCGCTTGTTTATGAAATAGAGACTGAGGAGGTTTGTCAAGATATTTATGATAACCGACATCTGTTTGATCTTTCCGATTATCCTCGCGATAGTAAATTTCATGATGATACAAGTAAAAAGATTATTGGTAAGTTTAAGGATGAAATAAACTCTCTCATCATCAAATACTTTATTGGAGTGTGGAGTAAAATGTATGCCGTGTTGTTGGACAATAATAAAATAATAAAAAAGCAAAAGGTTTTACCTCGCGATTTTGTTAAAAAAAATCTATTATGTTTGATGATTACAAGTACGCACTTGACGGAGGCGTAAGTTTTATAAGAGCAATGGCCATTCGGTCAAATCACGATAAACTTGAAACAGATGTTATTATCAAACATGGATTGAGTAATTTTTATGACAAACGTTATTGCGAAAACGGAATAGATACGTTTGCATTTGGGTATCGTTGTGATGATAAATCTATACTTGATATTATCTTTCATCTGATGATAAATCTAACGATAAATCTATACTTGACATTATATTTAATGACTAAGTCATTACGACTAGGGTATGGAATTTTATCTAAACTTTAGAAATAATGTTCGAAAATTTGACTGATAAATCGTAACAATAGCAAGATTAAATATTTAATGATAGACGGTAAACAGTTGACAGTTGAAATTAAAAATGAAACATCGGGAATACGTTTTAGCGGCCGTGACAGGCTAAAACTTTCACTTATCAGATGTGACAACAGCGAGGACTTCAATTATCTTGAAAAATTAAGCCAGAAATTGTCAGCAAGATTTAACAACTTTCATGATCCAATCAGTCAACAAAAATATACTAAACTTACCATTGATCTTGATCGATCAAAAGTATATTTTATTCATAAAAAATATCCTCTTAATAAACTACAAATGAAAGATTTGTTTGAATTTCGTCGTTGTGTGAGCGGTAGAGTAGAGTTTAGTCTTTATCATCATCATGATAAAATATTTCTAATATCCACAGTTGAAACACTGATAATTATTGATGAGGTATGAAATAAAATCAACCGCTGCCCCGTGTTGTCGATCCTTTTTCACATAGCTCGGGTGGCCCTGGGGTGGGATGAACTGAAATCATTTAAAGAAACGGGTCCGAGGAGGGGTCTTGGTCTAGAATCCTTGTTTTCCTCTACTACCAATACTTGCTACTTGTATACAGAATCAAATTCGAAAATATGACACCCATTACTTAGTCCTACAACGTAAATATTAGGGTTGAAGGCTTACATTGTATGACAAGCCCATTACTGAAATAGTCGGTGTTGAACTTGAATGCCTAAAGTCTGGCTATACCTCCCCGTTTGTTTGTAAACCCACCCACCCCCTACCGGTTTCAATAATGGAAACCATTAATGTGATAAAAAGTGCAAGGAACTTAGTCAATTCATTCATTGATTTATAATCTCTAACCTGACTGAGTAGAGTGGCCCTAACACCGTCATCGTTTGCGCGTTTGATGGTTAACAAAACTTTTCAATATGCTCGAGATCCATTTCCAGTTCCTGGGCAAGTCCATTTTCAGCAAAGAGGTGTATGCACGACTACAAGTGTACATACATATGTCGTCTGCTTCCGATAGTGTTGAATCAATCAAAGGAAAAGAATGACAACAACAAATTTGCCGTTCACGTGGATTTAAAAACGCGGTTTAATTTCTATGTTCATGTGCGCAAAGGGATATAAGTCCAAACTCTCAACGTTATGGTAATTTACGGAATTATCCGGCAGTAATCAAATAGGATGAACTACGTTATTATGATGTCTGAGGGAAATAAACTAGCCCATAGTGCACGCAATATGGCGCCGTGTTAGTATGGAAAGTCTCTTAAGCATGAAAGGTGCTGGAGATGTCAGTATTAGTGCCACTCTGGTCAAGTCAGGTTAAAAATTATAAATCAATGATTCAATTGACTTAGTTCCGTGTACTTTATATCACATTAAACGTTTTCGTTCAGACTATACATGACCACTGTGACTTTTACTAAAGTATTATAACATCAGATATGCAAGCTAAACTTAACTTCTTCCCTGCTAAGTAATCAAACTTAAACATTCGTATAAATCAAACAACAAACTTAGCAATTTAAGTACAACATCAAATAAATTCAGCAAAAACAACGAGAACACAAAGCAAACTTGATAACAGACCGAATAGAAAATTCAAATTCGCCTGACAGTGGCAGTTGGTAACGTGCCTGTAGTCATACAAACTAGTTTGTTAAATTTGCGCACTAAAATAAACTGAAATAAATCAAAGCGTCTGCAATTATAATTACATATATGAGCAAATTTTGTACCTATATATGAACGAAGAAATGTGAAACGTAGAAGCATCAAGTAATAATCGTTATTCGTGAAATTTGAAATGCGTCCAACCTAATAGGGTTCAAGACGAAGCAGGAAGTATAACTGATGGTTTATGGGAGTTTTCCAAGGAATGTTTTGTTCAACCAATCAAAACCGTCGTTTTCCGCAAGGACATTTGCATATCTGAATATATGAATGTTTAATTCCTGGCAGATTTTCTCTCTTCCAGCATCTCATAGGACGCAAACATTTGTTATAGAAAATTTCACTTTAGACCAACGATTTGTCAGGGCTATTGTACCCCGGGGATTTTTATCTGGACCGGTGTTATTTGTGATTAATGAATTTGCCCCTGACGATACCTTGTGTTATAATTATTTGATGAGGATCCAACCCTTACTACTTATGTTCTGCTTGAAGACCTATATAAAATCAATGCTTTGGGCTGATCGATGGTTAGTTGATTTTCATTCACACACAAGCGAATAAATGACCACATCCAGAAAATATCAAAACCAATATATCCACCACTTGCATTGAATTGCAGGTTATTAAAAATGTCACTTCTCATAAACACTTGGGACTAAAATTGACTGAAACCCTAACCTGGCATATGCATGTATAGGAAATAATTACGAAAGACTAGAAACGTTTATACATACTACGAGGTTTGAAATTTAAATCATAACAGCTTCTTTACTTCAACTATACAAGACCGATTTTATAGGGGCAATATCTGTGATAGCGCACAAAGAACCGAAATTGAAATTAGAAAATAAAAAGCTGAAGGAAGCAGAATAAAATCTCAATCACCTTCACCTGGTAAAGTAATGGAGGAGGCAAAATGGGAAAGACTCTCAGAATAGCGACATAAACAAATAACTTAAAAAAAAACAAAAAAAAAAAACAAAACAAAACCCCCCCCCACAAAACAGGAAAATAACATAATAACGTGACTCCCAAGTACATGTGAGATTTGGTTCCGCTAAGTGTAAATTAGCTAAGTAATAGATAATTCCGTAATAGAACTAACCTCCGAAATCCTCTCGCCAAGACAAATCTGACCAAATTCATTTTGAGCAAAGTGTTACTGAAGGGAACCTTCCCTCTTTGGAAATTCGGAACAAACCTTTTAGTATACTCTGATACGGTTCTGACTGTAGTGTGCTTTATTTCTCACACCTTTTATTACAATCCCAGACACTACAGACACATTATTTTTTAAAGATGCCTTATGCAATAAATTGGATCAAAAGAATGTCAATCAGACCTTTGTATCCATACTACTACCTTTATTCAAGATGCAAAATTAAAATAAAGTACACAGCAATAAATCGAATAATCAGAAATCATCTAGATTCACGGGAATACTTCATGATGGTGGTCACGTGACTTTGAATTCGGGTTTGATATTCGAGTATTTTTCTCGTATGGTCGATTTTTATTCTTGCATGCAGTCACTGATATGCCGAGAAAAATATCACCAACTTTCTGTATCTGTGTGCCTTAAGTTCTACTCATCTTTTCAGTCCTTAAGATGAAGGGGTGGGGATGTTACTATCAGTATGCGTATAATTGACAATCTTCGTCACAAGGCGATTGTATTACCTACAATTCTTTCAGCTAACGATAACTGGAGATACTCAGGGGAGACTGCTGGTCCCGATACTGTTTCTAATACATAAAAGAGTTGTATCCCTAAATGACTTCTTATAAGCTTTGATTATGTTATCTGAAGGGAATTTATTAGAGCGTTTTAGTGTGTGTGTGTGTGTGTGTGTGTGTGTGTGTGTGTGTGTGTGTGTGTGTGATTTTCAACGTAGCTTTTAAAAAACTTTCAGTCATATCGCTTCGATGACTGCAGTGTGACAGTTTATAGTGATGTCTAGCACTGGGGCATCATGTCGCAGACATGTAGCATCATGTCCCACCCAGTCACATTATCCTGACACCAGGCCGACCAGTCCTAACACTAACCTCTTAATGCTGAGTGCCAAGCGAGGCAGCTGTTAGTACCATTTTTAAAAGTCTTTGGTATAATGGTATGACTCAGCCGGGGTTCGAACCCGCGATCTCCGCATCCGATGCGGACGCTCTAACCACTAAGTCACCCTTGCGGTCAGAGTTTTCGTGTAAGCATGGTATTTGCGGAGAAATATCAACGACCACACATACGTCTATAGAATGGAATAGACGTAATATAGGGACAGAATTATTTTCATCCAATGACCACACAATTTGTATTACTAAAAGCAATCGTATGTGAAGAGAAAATTAACCCATTCATTGATCACACTCAAATTAATAAGGAAGAGCTGATAGCTGGCAAGAAAACGTCACCAGCGATCACCCAAACAATGCTGTACAACCTCAATGTATCCCGAAGTCAAGGCGATCTCCTTTACATTTATAGTCGTGGGAGTTGCAAACAAATCTTTTCAGAGGATAATAACTAAATGTTGACTATATAAATATATCAAACTCATCTAAAAGGATCCTATGCAAAACATGAGTAAAAAAGTTAATAATATTAGAATAATATGAGATATTGAAGTTCTGTATTACAGTCTTGAAATTACCTATCAAAATTATATCTGTGTGTGTATGTGTGTCTGTCTGTCTGTCTGTCTGTCTGTGTGTGTGTGTGTGTGTGTGTGTGTGTGTACTAAAATTCGCTAACTAGCGAAACTGTTAATACGGCAAAAATAATTCCAGAATAAATATTAAATAAGTTACAAACGTAACTGCAATCTAAAATTAAAGGAGAAACCGTTTTCTTGTTATATTGACTCTTAAACCTGTAAGAGCTGCTGTTCATACCCAAGCAATTTCGGTCCCAGGCGCTCTGTAGCTTCGCTCTTCGCGCACCGACTTGCTGGATACCGATTCGAACTATACCGTGCATTAAATACCGTTTGAATGTAACTTAGCTAGAAAACCGTTGAAAGTTGGTAGACATTTTGGAAAAATGTTAGGTCTTGAAGAACTTGGAAAATTCCTGGAAAACCCTAACTCGTCTTGAGACAAGACATCTATATAAAAATGACAATTATTTACGTCTTAACAGTAACAACTTGGTACAATTACATCAGGGGAAAGTACCTGACTGAAAATTGATCCAAAAATCTTGCTGAACTGCAATTAGGTAGCTCATATCATTGACATCAAGTTGGTTACTTCTTCCTTATTCAATCGGGAATAAGGTATAAGTAACCAGCTCAGATTGCATCTACGTATTCGGAAAATTCGCTATAGGCAACCCTAAGCATAAACATCTGTCATGTTTCTACGTGGTTTGCCTTTAGCTGATTACGTCAAATTCATTGAAGACCGAGAACTGTTGTGGGAAATGTTGCTTCACACAAAGGGAACGAAAGAAGAATGGATAACTGCGATTCTGACATGCATTCTCTGGCTTGATTTCAGGATAAAATAAAATGAAGTAAAATATACAAGGATACCATGGAAATTATTAGTTTTCACTCTCTATCCACCAATATGTGGAATATTCTTCATGTCATCCCATGTCACCAAAAAACGGTATACCATATAGCCAGGCCAAAAGATACCGACGCATTTTTTCATATAATTGTCAGTTACAACATTCGTCAAATTACTTAACAACACATGTAAATTGATTCTACGCTGAACAAAGCCCGTAATCTTACTCATCTTGAGGCGTTAAACACAGCAAAATGTACAATAGAGAAAAACAGAATTCCTTTCACAATACAATATAATACTTCATTACCTAATATAGGCCTCATAATTAATAAATATTGATATCTCCTAAATTTATCAAATAAACAGCCTAAAACACTTTACAAAATTAAACCAATTCTTGCTCAGAGAAGACCCAAGAATTGGCAAGATTTTTTAATTAGAACCAAACAGACAGCAAATAAAACAAGATATTTTTCGTCATCTAAATGTAACAGACATAGGTGCTCTCAATGTACAAATATAAGAGAAAGTACTTCTTTCAGTAGCGCTAATACAAAAGAAGCATTTTCTATACGTTATAACACTAACTGCGTATTAACTAATGTGATCTGCTTGATAACCTGTAAAACATGTAATATGCAATATGTTGGACGAACTCTTCAACGAGTTTCTAACAGAATGAATAATTGTCGCTTTCATATAAATAATTATAGAGATCCTCAGTTCTCCTCTAATATTTCAATACATTTTAATACAAATAATCACTCTCTACTCGATTTTTCTTTCATGCCAATAGATATTGTGAAGGGAGACATGAATAGACTGATAAATGAAAGTTAGATACATTGTATCCTAATGGCCTTAATACCAATGCACTATATAAAATTGTATAAAATGTTAATAAAAATTGACAGCTTGCATATCCATTCCAAAAAAATAAAATTTTATGTATGACTGTCTCTATTTTATTATTGTACTCTCTAAACAAGGCATACCCATTCTAATATTGGTCACATTGATGACTGATATTACTAAACTACTAATTACTATTAAGCAGGTAAAAACGACAAGGTCGTTGTTTAATCTCATTATTAAAGGAATTATTCGGGTTTCAGAGTACAATCAGTGATATCATCGCTATAATCAGCTTACATTAGCAACTGTAGCTATTCCTATAGCTACACTATACTTATGCTTTTGCAAAAACCAGACTTTATTTCGCTGACTGCGTGTCTTTACCAATTGTACACGTGCTTACCTTTTAATACGCTATAACGGCGTACTACAGCGTTATTTCTACCTTTGCAAAACCATGGGATAAGACATATGGTGGCAAGGCATTTTCTCGTTTAAACTAAGGTCGGGAGCTGCGGTGGCTTAGTGATTAGCCTGGCAAATTCGTGAGCGAAAGGGTGTGGTTCGAATCCAACCATGGGACTAGCCTGGGTCAGATACTGTTGGTGTCATTGGGCAAGGCACTTACCCTATTTGCTTAGGCACTAAATACACAACCCGTGTTGCTGCGCCGTAAAACACCAAAACCAAACCTACACTGAGATCTAGTTTATGTTTAAATGTAATTTTTGTTTTCTTGACTTGAAGTGGGAAAAAGATAAGCACAAAACACATTTCAATGAAAATAACCACTAGATAGAATGGTAAAATCAATGAATAAGCAGTACTTAACTTTTGCCGATTATCGTAGCAAATTTTCTGGCAAAAGTCTGTTAGTAATTTTTCTATCACTGTTGCTTCAAAAAGCAAGCGCGAGTTGAACGGAACAATCCTACACTTACAAAAAAAATACCGTTACATCTCAAATAATGCAACTACCAATCACTTTCGCTTTTAACATGCTGACAGCTTAACTCCAAATTAACCATGTAGAATCATTTCCAATTTCAATACTATAACAGTTGTGAAATTTTGTCAAGGGATGATTCTCAAAAGGAAATAAACATGATCCTAACCCCATGCTGCATCTAGCTATCACTAGCATTTCAAATGATTGGATGTGATTTTCCGCACAATTGTACATATCCAAATTTACAAAATTCTTTACTTAATACCATCCCTTTTCTATGGTATTCCATTTATTTAGCAACTTTTTTTCCTTTACTTAAATCTTCATTTTTAAATGACAGATATTATTTTTCTACATTTTTTTTCTCTTTTATTACCATGTATATTTTTTTACATCTCTTAAGGGTCAAAGACTGTTTAGTCAGAGGGAATTTCCATAGGAAAAGGAATTTGTAGTTCGAATTTGTACTTATACTTCATTTTATTTCATAACGTAAGAAAATCTTAGATTACTCGCATAACTGCAGAACACCCACCATTCTTTCTTTTCCATTGTGATGGTCAGCATTTGCACAATGGATAACATCATGTTTAAGTAATTTTACGTAATTTTATATAACCCACCTAAGGCAACACCAAATACAAACATTGCGTATGTTTGTCGCGGAACGTGCCTTTGTGGGAGCTTTCAACAATGTTTTCTTTCTTTTTTTCCGTTCTACTATTAACGTAGCCATTTATTCAGCGATCCATGCTTAATGGTATAAATGCAGTCAAACCCTTTTGTTAAGGCAATCCCATTAACAGACCATAACGGTTTATAGATAATCTCTAGTAAACCGTGTTATACTTGTTTAAGACGCCACCATGGCTGAATCAAAGAAATTCAATTGTTCTCTAAGGTCCACTGACATACCCTTAACAGTTTACGACTAATCTGAAGACAAAAGAACGTAACTGTAGTGTCCGAATTACCAAAAGAGCCAAATCAAAGCAATTTAGCTGAAACATTATGCAAACTCCACCCCACAAATAAACTCAGTTATTTTATTGGCTTGTCAAACACCCTTCCTATATAAGAAATGTTCCGACTGGTTGTGCATTAATTGCCAACGCATTCGGATATGGTCATTTTTGCTTGAGAGTAATAACCGTCCACTATAAAATCTCGTAATATACAAAACTGGACACTATTTCTTCAACCGTTGTTGGGGCAACCTCATAAAGAGTGAACTACTTTCTCATTAATATCTCGGGCATTTCTGCTGATTTTGTTAGGTAAGTGAAATTTCTACATTTTCCTCACTATTAATTTGTATTTACACTTTTCGTAACATACATACATACATACATACATACATACATACATACATACATACATACATACATAATATGGTTGAATTTGCCGCTTGTAGAATAGAAAATCACCCCACATATTCTATTGTTCTATTAAATTATTAGTTTTCCTTATTATCATTTTCCTCGAAACCGCTGCAGTCCGAGTGGTCTAAGGCGCCCGCCATTACAGATCATTTATATTTTATCTCTGTCAGCGAGGTTAGAGCATCCGCCTCGGATGCGAGAGGTCGCGGGATCGATCCCCGGCCTAGTCATACCAAAGACCTATAAAAATGGTACTAATAACTGCATCGCTAGGCGCTCAGCATTAAGAGGTTATTGTTAGGACTGGTCGGCCTGATGTCAGAATAATGTGACTGTATGGGACATGATGTTACATGTCTGCTGCATGATGGCCCAGTTCGAGACATCACTATAAACTGCTACACTACATTTATCGTAGCGATATGCTAAAAATGTTTAAAGCTACACTAAAAATCCAAATCATTCATTCGACATAAACAATCTCCTACATTTGCTGATTCTAAAATACTGACGTATCAGTCTTTCTACGAGTGGTTCCTCACACTTTGCTGTTCTGTTGTAAATGACCCTGATATGTACCAAGCCCTCAGCCGTGTAGGTGAACAATACACGCGCACGGAGTCGCATTGGTGTGAATTTCTAGAGTATTGGACACATACCGTGGCACTTGAAAAAGCAGGGCGTGAGGAGAAAATTAAGGCTTTTATATCCAGTTTGTTTCTTACACCATGTAGTTGGACCCATGGGCGCCCGTAGGATTTTTTGCAGGGGGAGGGGGTCAGGACTTTGTCCAGGGGTTGGTCAGGATTTTCGGGGGGTGTCAGTCAGTCACGGCCGGGAGAGTTAGTATAAGAAGCAGTTTGAAACTAAAGCTACTATTTATTAAGCGTTTTGAACAGAATCTTGTGACACTTTTTCAGCTTCATTTGCAATATTAAACTTGTCGGAATATATATATATATATATATATATATATATATATATATATATATATATATATATATATATATATATATATATATATATATATATTTGCAGTATGATCTTGACCCATGCTGCGGGCGCCCATATATGGGCCACATGACTTCAAATGAGAATAAAAGATAAAAAAGAAACATGCGTTGTAATTAATTTTCCTTAACAGGAGTACATATTATAATTGCTAATGGGCAGGGCCGTAGAGAGCGATCACGGGCCCTGGGGTAAGAAAGACCCGGGCCACTCATAGTTCTTGTTCAAACAAAATTAATCTTTTATAAAATTGAAAAGTGTTGTGCGGATCCCGGACCCAGGGATATATCCCCGGTTGCCCCCCCCCCCCCCCCCCCCCCCCCCCCCCCCCCCCCCGTCGGCCCTGCTCATGGGCAAACATTTAATAAACTAATACTAGTAATAAACTAACACTGGAATGACCAAATTTAATTCCGCTAGTTCTAAAACTTCACTAAGCTAGTCAAAGACATTTCAAGCTATTCCGAAACATCATACCATTGTGACCGCACATTCAGACCATATTGGATTGGTTTGGTGCTTGACTGCACAGCAAAACATGTGGGTTATTTAGTTCCGAAGTAATTGGAGTAAAGCGTCGTTCCCAAGGCAACACCAGGGAAGCTGACACTAACTCCTCCGATGGTGGGATTCCAACCGGCACCCTTTCGGTCGTAATACTGGCACCGTAACCACTAAACCACTGAAGCTCCCAAACCATATTGGGAGTGTCCGGTTAATCTCTCAAAATTTCAAATTAAGAATGTATGCACTTTAATCCTTTGAACATGTTTCTTAAGTTAATAGGTGCATGGGCTAGACCTAGTTTTAATAAATCAATTCATAGATATTTGTTGACAAGAAAATTTCTAATACTCATGAGCCAGTATGACAAAATAAAAAGGATGGTTTAGAAGCTAAGTGTATTTTTGGTGGTTTTGAAAAGAATTATTTTGGCAATCGGTTGACATCTTTTACAGGAACGAGTTTGTTTCTTTGACATAAATATTATTACGTTGATGGTATTGTATAAAAAAAAAAACTGAAAGCAAGGTAAATGGAAGCGGATAAGTCTAACAACACTTGGGCCAAACAATGACATCAGGAAATAATGCTGTTGTTGTTGTTGCTGCTGCTGCTGCTGCTGCTGCTGCTGCTGATGATGATGATGATTATGTGGTAGTATATCCATATAAATTAAGCAAACAACAAACTAAAGTGCAAAGCTGTCAACGGAAAACAGAATGGCAGTTGAACACGATGAATAACTGACATACTTCACGGCTTTTTGAAAATTCATTTTTTTTAATTTTTGTTACAGACACATCATGCAGTCAGAAGGATCTGTTGAGAGAAACACCACCTTGGCTAACCCAGTACCCAGCTTAGCTCAACAATACATTAAAATATTAATGGAATTGAAACTCACTGACATCGGGGAATTCGTTTGTAATAACAAAGAAAAATCATACAGAATAATAGAGTACCTTTTTAACTATGACATCAAAAACCTGTTAAAAGATTCAGGCTTTGGATCAAATAATGTAGATCACATTAATGAAGTAATTGGAGAAATTTACGAAGAGCTCCTTAAGGACAGTTACAGGTGGGAATATCATCTAAGGAACAAATCTCTTCAGACTTTGGCTGTTTTAAGTATTACGAAGAACGAAATCTTTTGGACAGATCCAAGTGCAATTAGTCAAATTCCGAAATGTCTCCAATTCGATATTTTTTATTCGGATTCATTGCTCGAACGCTTTAAAAAATTTCCTTTCTGTATGTAAAACAGCATCGTTTGACATTCCAAGCGAAATTGTTTTTCCTTTGTTCTTACAAACAGAACAGTGTTGGTTCTACTCCATCTACTGTATCAGCCCGGATTGGTGACCTTAGTATACCCATGGGCAATGTATTTGACCTCATTTGCCTTACAAGAAAATAGACTTTAGAAAAGTCCTGCTCTTCTATTAAATGAAATAGAAACCGAATCAGACTAGGCCTATTTCATCAGAAAAATCTATTGGTAACAGTTATGATTATCTTGTCAGTAATTCCTGACATACTAACAATCGTACAGAAATCAAACAAAAAAGGCATTGTTTAGTTGAGATGGGACTTGGTTGGTGGTTGGTTGGATGGATGGCTGGATTGCATGGTTTCCTGAATCCTTGATGCTGATGGTCACACACATGTATGTGAGGCTGAAAATCGGAAACACGTATCCGCTGTACTTATAATGAAAAATGTTGATACCGATGCAGGAAACCCTGGCATTGTAAAAAAAACTCTTCCCCATAATATAAGGATGACCGTCTCCCCCAGATATGAGACCTTTCTCAAATTATATGCCTGTCTGGGATTTCCAAAACGAGGATAACAGAGCAAACTGTAGCAGAAGTTGCTGAAGATAAGGACACCACTAGAATTCTAGTATAAAATCATCACAGCATTGAAGTATGTCCTATTGTACATCAGACTGACCATGTGATCCAAGCAGTGGATAACAAACACAAGAAAAGTGGAAGGCACACTCTTCCAGGTGAGTATTCTAAATTATTTTTTCTCTTATTTTTAAATTAAATTTTGCAACTTAATATTTATATTTTACAAACTTTTAAATATTGTTATATTCATTTTGTTTCAAATTTCCAGCTGTCTTTTACTCTTATTCAGGACATACAATTTCTTAGTTTTAAAGATTTGTTCTCTTTTGCTATATCCATTCTAATCATTTTTCAGTTGATAGCAAAAGCCTTCATTATTTCTTCTTGCTTGAGGTACTGTTTCAGAACAATTTAGTACTGTGCATTAGTCTTTTTTGTAACTTATTTTTTTATTGGAATTGACCAGGTTAGAAATTCAACAGTTGTGTTCAACACATTTTACAAGATGATTACGAGTCATGGACACCAGAAAGAGAAAGGCTATGCCCTGATGCAGTGCCATCAGTGTTTGATTGGAGTAGCGTGGAAATATACCCATGCGACTCTTTAGGAGAGAACGCCCAAGAGACCCTTAAAATGTCCAGTCAACCCTTTCGGAGAAAATTGCTTGCGTCTGAAGAATCACTTGCAGTTCCTAAAGGTAATTAAGAGCTCTGTTGTATAAGGGAAAACTTAACATGACAATATTTTGTTACATGCTGACCAACTAGGAATTACAGCAGCCATTGACATTATAATACGCAAAACGGAATGTTCCAAAATCCACATTTTTATCAGTTAATTTAGTAGTGGCATTATTACTCTGTAAGTAATTATAGATACAATATATTCTATGATATCAGTAATTATAGATACATCATACTATGTACTATAATAATTATAGATACCACATACTCTGTACCATAAGTAATTACAGATACCAATTATTCTGTACTATAAATAATTATAGATACAGCATACTCTATGATATCAGAAATTCTAGATACAGCATAATCTATTAAGTAATTACAGATACAGCATAATATATTAAGTAATTTTAGATACAACATACTCCTAAAAAAGGATGAAATGTGTTATTGTTTGCTTAGCATGATAATGGTATCAACATCGTTTGATTGAACAATCATTATTTTTACTTTTATTTTCGCTTAACAGAATGAATATCGATGTAACTGGGTCAGATCTGTTGGTTAATGCAGAATGGATACTGATGTAACTGGGTCAGATCTGTTGGTTGATACAAAATGGATACAGATGTAACTGGGTCAGATCTGTTGGTTGATACAGAATGGATACATATGTAACTGGGTCAGATCTGTTGGTTCATACAGAATGGATACTGATGTAACTGGGTCAGATCTATTGGTTGATACAGAATGTATACTGATGTAACTGGGTCAGATTTGTTGGCTGATACAGAATGGATACTGATGTAGCTCGGTCAGATCTGTTGGTTGATACAGAATGGATACTGATGTAACCAGGTCAGATCTGTTGGTTGATACAGAGGCCATAACATTTAATGAAGTTCAAGAAGAATCCTGCTATTGGCAAAGAATAGAGGAGTTGGAGGAGATATTTCGGCATATGAATGCGAAAGACTGCACGAACCAAGCACAAACAGCACGTTTTGGCTTACATAAGGTTTTCAAGCGACAACTCTCTTATGTTATTCTATACAGGCTTTTCCCCATATGTCACGTTTACTTTCGTCACTTGTTAACGATATCTATTAATTCCATCAATTTTCATGAATGAATGAAAAAGGGAATATTAATGTTAATTTAATTGCTCCTTTTTCGCTCATTATTATGATCCGTTGGGTGAACATAAAGTCTTTTCATCATTTCCCAATGTATAGATGAAGCGACTCTAAGATCAAGAGAGAGAGAGAGAGAGAGAGAGAGAGAGAGAGAGAGAGAGAGAGAGAGAGAGAGAGAGAGAGTGTCATTCTGTGCTCTTTTAGGCGGCGGTGCGGTGTCACTCTAGAGATATAGGCGTTACATCGCTAATATGTACGAAGAGATACTGGGATCAAACTGGAAAAAAGGAAGTCAAGGATCCAAGTCTGCGGCAGCAATTCTTTATTAAAATAAAACAAAATTGCACTAGATATAGAAGGCAAATTACACACATATCATTTAAAATATATATTACGACAGAATTTTTGAGTAAAAGTAATAACATTGAAATTTTCTCTAAATTATATTCAAAGTAATTTTTCATTAAATTATATAGGAAGTAATTTCCACTAAAATATATTGAGATTAACTTTATTTTCCTATTACAACTATATACTACTTTAATAAAGATTGCGCCCTTACAAACAAGTGCAAATCCCCCTTGTAATATACATTTCCATGGTATACCAAGCCAGCAAAATTTGCACTTGTAAATTGTGTTAGTATTACGTGACCAGATTCTTAACATTCTTTTATGACTGAGTGAGCTGTACGATTCAGCCGTTTCTCTGATGAGGCAAAATCGTCTGCGTAATGACGTAGTTAAACATACTCAGTATCAGTAGGAATAGACGGGAGCCTCCTTCTGATTCGAGACGGACACACGCAAGCCTAACACTATTCAAAATTTGGTCAGGAGCATACGTTCAAATGGTATAAATAGAGAAGCGGGCTTGCGTAAATCAGTCCGTTCTGTCGAAAGAATCAGAAGGCTCCGTTCGTCCTTTCTTACAGGTAAGAATCGTTTGTGTTTGTAACTTTCTTTAAAGGATAGAGACTTTTTAATGTTAGAAATTTTTTCACGGTAAAGTTCATACTTTTGCAACATTTTCTGAGTTCTTTTTATTTTATATATAATGTAATGGAATGTTTAATTGTTTTAAAGAATTTATATTCATTTGTATTTGTGGTAATTATTATTGAAAAAGACGAATTCGCTACCAACTTCATGTTTAGATTTAATGTAAAAATAAAATTTTCTTTAAGTAATAAAGAATAATGTTTATTAATCTATTCCAAATTAGTATTCTATTTTAAATTTAATAAAATATATTTCTTCAAAATGATTGTTGCACTAAATTGCAATTATCGAATTTTATACTCTTTGGCTATCATGAATTTAGTCGAGATCTAATTATCTGTATTATATTCTAAAATGCAGAAATTATACAAATGTATGAAGTTGGTAAGCTCGAAGTAAAGTATAATTTTATATGTATTTCATGTATTTTAAATATAAAGGCTTTATAAGGTGTATCTCTAGAATGTAGTATTATATATCAATTATTTAAATAAAGTCCGTTCTGTCAAAAGAATCAGAAGGCTCCATCCGTCTTTTCTTGCAGTCGATCTCGCCGTACCTTCGCATTGCCAAGTTCCCCAATAATGTAACCGTATCTACACCATTATGAGTGACACCTTCATTCTTAAGAGAGCCCGAACTTCCCTCCCCCCCTTTCTCTCTCTGGACAAAGACATTCCCTAAGTTATGAGTATTTCCTTCTCATAGCAAGAAATGAGAAGAAGGTTATGATAACAACAAACTTTTCATAACATATATAATAAAAATTTTTTATTTAATTAGAGTTATCCAACTTCACACAATTCTATAATTTCCGTATTTCAGAATTAAAAACCAAATAAATTGCCAATAGTGCAAATATGCCAAGGAGTAAAATATTACAAATTAATACCAGTTATTTTCAATCAATGAATTTAATTAAATCTTTATTTTGAACTAGAATACTATTTCCTGTAATGTCGAAGTTAATTTATTTCTAAATAAATCATTTTGAAACATGAAGTTGGTAGTAAACCATTTTTAAAACAAAAAACCCCAAAACAAATCTAATATTATAACTTAGAATAATTCTAAATAAATTTAAACACTTCGAGACTGACTAATTTTAAAATTCATATTGTATAGTAATAATAATAATAATAATAATAATAATAATAATAATATGTTACCACCTTTTCCAGAAGCAGATGAAACAATCTCTAAAAATGTTAATTCTCAATGCACAGACGAATCTCTAACTACAACTAATTAAATTCCTCTTACATGGGAATTAAGGAAGTCAAAGATCCAAGTCTGCGGAAGTAATTCTTGATGAAGCCGTAAGAGCGGTGATTTTTTATATCGTGATCCCTATTCAATGGAGGAATTGTTGTCATTTCTACAACGACTACATCTGACGTCATCGCCTTCCATATTGGAACGTCACTGGGATTCGAACCTGGATTTTATTAGAACTGTTTAGTTATAGGACTTGTATTTTTTATTCTTAGGATTACATTTTGGATTATATTCACAAACCGTAAGTCCTATTTCCAATTTTTACATTGTTTTCTAGGGAAATAAATTATTTTGTTAAAATATACAAAGCTTGTTGGCTTTCACTCTTTTCTTTGTTACTGAGAACGAGCCTTTGTAACGTAACAATACAGTGAATAATAGCATCTTCTTGTTTTCCAATATACAGCTGTAATTCTGATGACTTTGTTATAGACACCATTAGTAGAATCAGATAATACAACAATTCTAACAATCATTTTCTTTATAAAATTATATGAATTTAAATTGCAAATCCAAAGATATTATTTCCTAAAAATTCCTTTAAAAAATGACTTCGTAACAATACCGTCCTCGATATTTGAGCCGAGTACTCGAGGCTCGATAATAAAAATACATTGAGATAGCAAACACAATAAAAAAAATACAATATGACTAAGGTATTCAATAGAAATTTAATCCAAAGAAAAATACATATATACAAGCCTGTTAGACGATTATAACAAACCATTCTCAGCATGCAGTTCATGTTTTCTTTTTCTTTTGTATGCTATTTTACTATTTTGTTTAATTATTTTGTATTACTTTTTATTTTATAACATCACGGAACATATTTTTGGACAACTACAGTTGTTATTTTTATTCAACGCATTGTGGAAAAAATTCTTATGGATGTTACTAATAAGCCGACCTTGGGAGCATTTTCCTACTGCATACAGAATATCAATAAATAGAAGTAAGTGTCCACAGTGAGTTAAAAATGTTTTCAAAGAGTGAGTGGCATCAACTATTAATGAAGAGGAAGAAAAGTACGAATTTTAGTTTTGTGTTGGTGCTACCTTCAAACAATGATGTCAGTTAACTTCCAATCTATTTTTACATGCGCGTATATTAGAAAGAAATCTCATTTAAACTAAACTGAGAGCAGTCCAGTAAAAATATCATTATAATCGTAAAACATTCGTTGTGGTTTAATGCAACCGTGAAATGGACGTGTGTCACCCTAAATACCTTGATGCGTGGAAGAAAATGTATCGCCTTATCGTGTCAAACAAATTTGACTCAGAAAGCGGCCGTTTTTTGGCCGATAGCTGCTCATGTCTTATGACTCAGACATTGGCCGTTTGTTGGCCGATAGCTGCTCATGTCTTATGACCCAGAAATTGGCCGTTTGTTGGCCAATAGCTGCTCGTGTCTTATGACTCAGACATTAGCCGTTTGTTGGCCAATAGCTGCTCATGTCTTATGACTCAGACATTGGCCGTTTGTTGGCCAATAGCTGCTCATGTCTTATGACTCAGAAATTGGCCGTTTGTTGGCCGATAGCTCCTGATGTCTAATGAGAGCTATTGCAAGATTCACTCAACTCAGTGCCGAGCGATTGGTCCGACATGCGACTATTTTATAATTTCAGCATACATGTATAATGAACAACACCACAACATCGATTTATGTTTGTGACGATTGTTACGGTTGGGGTGGGGTGCTCCCAATATGTTATATAAACTATTATAGAAGTTCTTCATAACAATGATGTCAGTTAACTTCCAATCTATTTTTACATGCGCGTATATTAGATAGAAATAATCTCATTTAAACTAATCTAAGAGTAGTACAGTAAAAATATTATAATCGTAAACATATTCGGTGTGGTTTAATGCAACCGTGAAATGGACTTGTGTCACCCTAACTACCTTGATGCGTGGAAGAAAATGTATCGCCTTATCGTGTCAAACAAATTTGACTCAGAAAGCGGCCGTTTTTTGGCCGATAGCTGCTCATGTCTTATGACTCAGACATTGGCCGTTTGTTGGCCGATAGCTCCTGATGCCTAATGAGAGCTATTGCAAGATTCACTCAACTCAGTGTCGAGCGATTGGTCCGACATGCAACTATTCTATAATTTCAGCAAACATATATAATGAACAACACCACAACATCGATTTATGTTTGTGATTATTGTTACGGTTGGGGTGGGGTGCTCCCAATATTTTATATAAACTATTATAGAAGTCCCACCCAGGCTTTGTTTTGTTGGAAGTTAAATTTAGTGAAAGATAGATGTAAAGCTCAGAGCCCCCAATCAGCAATGCCGACGGTCAGATGATTAAATATACAAAAAGTTTGAAATTCAATGAATAACAATTTAATAACAATTCAATAATCAAATGACTCAAATTTCCAATTACTCCTTCCGCTTGACACTTTAATAAGCCTATTGCATCACTTGATTAGCAGTGTGAGATTGATTTCCACCTGTCCTTGTATTTCTGCTCATCTATTGTATCCTTTCTCTCTCCTATTTCTCCCAATTCCTTATCCTCTTCCTCCCCGATATTCCTCCAAATTACTTCTCCTCCTCCTCGACCTTCTCTAGACTCCTTCCCCTCCTCCTCCACTTTCTCCCCCACGACTGCACTTCTGTCAACTTCGACGACTGTTTCGGCTAGTCTCAATTCCGTCTTCTCCTCTTAAAGACTCGGGACTCAATGGGATCGGAAGTTCTCTGTCACCTAAAAAGCTTCCTTTAAAAACACAAGGACGGTACAATATTTTTCCTTAGCCCTCTCATTTCAAACTACACACAGCCTATCATCAGATAACGGCTATTAAATTTCTTCGGTCACGCATTCATTCACATCGAAATACCCATACTTTCATGTATTGCAAAACAAATGTCCTAATACAGCACGGTATCAGTTACTTCTTATAATACATCAATAAATTCCGTCAGTACATATTCCAAATCAGTACATATTCCTAATCACGTTATACTAAACAATCTCACAATAATCAGACGCATTTCTTTACCTTACAACTCGTACAAAGTACGCAAATATTCAAATATTCATGCTCTGATATATGCATACGTCCATAGTAACTAATCTTAATACTTTTACCATTTTCCAAATTCACGATTCAAGCATGGGTAAATTCTAACATAACGCATTAATAAATGCACTGGTTTACTATGAAGTAACCTAATAGCGAATTACAAAAGTAGTTCTGACCACAAACAGCTAACAATCTACATAATTCTGCCTCGCATGTAATAATTCTCTACATAGGCTCAAGCCCATGTCTCAAATACGCATGTAAATGGAACACTACAAAGGTAATTCTACGTACTAAACGATCTTAGTAATTAAGTATACATACTACAAACAATTACAATTATGATGCCGTAATATTCTGCCAAACTCAAGCAAATAACTTACTGACCTTTTCGAAGTTTTGTCTTTCCTTAGAAACTACCTCTGCGGTTTGCCGCCCAATTCCGAGTGGCTTCTTCTCGAAGTAAACCTTATTGATAAGCAATCCTTTTTGGCGAATACTAAATTTTCTGTTACGAGTTTGGAAGTATCATTCGGGTCTGAATTGTAATCACACCATCTATCTCAATTTCGATTTAATATCGTTGTGACCCGATCCAATTAAACATAGCGGACAATGTCCCACCGCTATCTGTCAGCGTGGGGACGGATAAGAACACGTTCACCAAGTGGACTTTCCTTTTGATCCATGAACTAACTTTTAAGATAGAGGTGTGATAACGGCAAGCCTTTAAGTGACGCGGTCGGTCGCCTTTCCAACTCAAGTTTCTGGTCTGTGGCTGGTCATGGTAACCTTGCGTAAGAGTTAAACACTAACCCCGCGGCAATGTATAGAGATCAAACACAAGGCCGCGGTAATATTCCCAAGACAGGTAGATTATAGTTTATATGTGGCTCTATAGCTGGGGCTTAGCAAACGTGATAATGTTGCCAAACCAGAGAAGGAAGTACCTCTTCTGACTGGTTTGAAGCCGCAAGAGCCGTTCCTATGGGTTACTGCCGAGACATGAGACCATAAAGTACACATTCACATGACTAACATAAAAACGTGAGAGAAAAGCCTCATTGAAACTATCGAACCCCACTGGGCTGACAAAACAAAACAGCATCTGCATCAATATGTTTGAGACGGCTAGGCAGAAATTACACTTCTCCCTAAGATAGGTAAATACGGTAACACATTGTTATGTTATTGAAATATACATGCATTCAGCCGGCAGCTCCAAATATGCAGATTGCCTGCTATAAAATTAGTCTGGCAGGTAGAAACCGTAGTATGATCCTTATAGAGGAATTGATGATGTAACTATCCAACTTAAAAACTGGACTTATTGAGCAGGGATTGTGCTAGATTTAAATCTTCTTTGTCAACTGTTAAGTCGTATTCTATTTTAACCAAGGTGTTTGAAGGTAATTTAATATCGGTAAGATTAATATGGCACTGTGAGCCTTTTATAGGATTGACATCTTGTGTTCACAGTCCACATGATCCCTAGGAATATGGTTGTACAGCGTAGATTTTATCCCTTGTTGTATCAACGCTGACAAAATCCGTTGTATTAGGACTCGGGTGACAGTTATTATTCCTATAGTTTCTACATTTATTTCTCAGTAATGAACTTTTCACTGTGTCCAAATCATATGTTAATCTAAAATACCTTCAAAGATAAATTCTGTCAGGTCCTCGTCATAGGTTATCCAGCATTTCTTTGACAGGCTGGATTGTAAACAAAGCAACGTGCAATGGGTCACAGAATTCACTTCCGCATCAGCATAAATGCCTCATTACTCACTGTGCACTGTCGCCAAAATACACACAGACAAAAACACCAAAGTCATCATATTCTAAATAATAAACAAGCACCTTTAAATCAAGACCAAGAACGCCTGGATCTAACTCTTGTATCACCAACAAAATGAGAGTAAAAAATGCTCTAAAACAGACTTGGACTATGTTCGTGGGTACTGAACCGGAAGTAGTAGTTGTGACCCGTGTCGATTAGCATATCCTCTTAGTTCAATATATATTAACTGCTTTTACTGAAACTTTTTCCCCCCATGGATAATTGCCAGATTTGGGGCTGGGATGTTTTTATTTATCTTCCGGAAGTGCCCTTTATCCCTCATTTTGTATTTGGCTAACTGATAGATTAAAACCAAATACATGTCCACACGATCATGCTAGTCCTATAGGGCACGTGCTGAATGCATGCGTTGTGTAGCTTCAGAAATCTCTATAATTGTGACCTGTAACGGTTAAAATGTACATCTATGAAATGTCCATTTTAAGATTTGTATACCTGTTATTAAGAAAACTTGCAAATTGTAAGCTTGAAATTATATGCATCAACTGACATACTTCATGCTAAAAATGAAAATAAATTACTTCAGTCTGAGGTGGTGTTTCGTTTTCCGTCTCTGTTATCTGTTTGTACATGCACGTCACCCAAGATCCGTTATGTTCTACTACTACTACTACTAATAATAATAATAATAATAGCTACTCAACTCATTTTGCCTATAACTCTTTGATTTTAATCTTTTTTTAAATTTACCTTGGTAACTATGCATCACAAAATCCACTCCACACCTTGCTGTCATCTAAGCCATGAATATTCTAACCTTGATCTTCCATGAAGAACTGAAACTTGATCAACAAACATGGATTCGAGACTTTTTATTACAGTGTTACTTATCTTTGGGGAAAATCATACCTTGGTGTGAGTGGCAATCTTGGGCAGATGGGCCAGGAAGGAAAATCTGTAAACCGATGTCGGAAATTTCTTCATTTATGTAGAATGGGGAGAGCTATAATATGGTAAAAGATGAGAAAGATAAGCGTATGTAACAGTCTAATAATTATTCCCAGTGTAAATGATAAGAAAAAATCTTGCTTCTTAGATCTTGGATGTATCCTTTACTGAAATACTTTAAAGCCCCAATGCCAACGTGTAAAATAAATTTCCAATCCAAGTAAAGTTTGGAAGGAAGGAAATGATTTGTTGTAAAAGGCTGTCTGACATAAACCGTTCTTACAACTAATCAAGATGTTGGCTTTAAACGACGTTCAAATATTGTTTAGAATTAAGAGATGCCACCACTTAATCCAGTCACCAAAATCGCTCCCAATTCCATTCTTTTTCGGGAGTGCTCCAAAAGTAGTGATGTGATACTTTCGACAAATTCCGTTAATGACAAATCTGATAATAACAATATGTCCACATGGAGCACAAACTGATTCGAGAGGGAACAAAGAAAAGCGTGCATTAGATAAAAAAAAAGACTCTGGTGAATAGTAGTGATCAGCTTGGGGGTGCTGGAAGACATTGAAGGGAGAACGTAGGCTGAAGACAAACCTAGTTATTGTGGATTTCCATATTAATTCGTAAGCAAACAACACGGACTTTTAAAAAATAATATGCGTCACTTATGCCTTTAAAATTCTAGGCCGAGTACTGCGTCATATCAAACACAAAATGAGAATAGTGTATTACATAAGGATCACCTACTGTATCCGAAATAGTGTGGTCTTTGGCTTCTTATAAGATATGGATATATTTGATTTCAACAGTATTTTTACGCGGACGTCATAATGGAAAATGAATAAAACTCGAAAAACAGCTTGAGGCTTGAACAACAACTTAAACATTTTAAAACTCTTTCCTCACTTACAATAACTTTTACTTTGATACGCATAGGATTGCAAATATTGAAAAAGTTCATGACATATAAAAATATAATTGTACATTCGATATTATAATAATATTAAGGAGTAACTAATAAATATATATAGCTGACACATATTAATGTATACTTAAAAGACAAAATATGATAATATTCGTATCGATGGAGCTTAAATACGTACTAAATATATATCTGGTTAATGTGAATATATAAATAAATATTAAATAAATCGCTTAGTTGCCATTATGTACATTTAGAGGCCCTAACAAGTCTCCTTGCTGATCTCAAATGATTGCAAATGTTATGCATTAATAATGAAGTTATGTCTATATTTATGGGACAAAAATCCTGTTCTGTATATGATAATAAAACGTTATGCACAGTGCTCTACAAGAAAATGCTTTGGGGTTTCTGGTTCACCACGGAACACCTATTGCTAAATTACGATTTGTCTTTTTAAATATCGTCTTTTAAAACTATACAACCTTGTGTGTATATGTATACTTTTAGTCGTATCTCTCAAATAGAATGTAGCCTTTTCCAGATTCAAATTTTAAGTGTGATTTAATAGAGTATAACAAAGGTGTGTTCCGAATTTACAAAGGGAGAAAATTCCATTCCGCAACAGACTTTGATAACAATGAAGTTTGATAAAGCCTCCAGACGAAAGGCGTTTGGAGGTTAGTTCTCTCACCATGTTGTCTAACCCGTAACTTGCTGGACACATGGCGGACCCAAAACCAGCATGTATCCCGCAACCATGTCATGGTGAATTTTTTTTAAAAACAGAACGATATCATTCTCTGTTTATATCGTCATTCTGAGAGTTTTTTCCCACTTTGTCTCCCCAAAAATTCTAGCAGATGATATGGATTTTATAGCCGTGCAAATGATTCTACCTGCTTGAACTTTTTTTTATGCTGGGTGTATATAATGTCATTCTGCTCCAAAATACGTCTTATAAATGGGAAAAAAGAAGCAGTAATGATTTTCGATGAAGCTTGAATTTCAGACTTTTCTATGCTTTCGTACTTATTTCCTAAAGTTTTATATGCCTGGTTAGGGTTTAGTCCAAGTGTTTTGACAAGTGACATTTTTAATAACCTTGCCATTCATGAAAAGTTGTGGTTATATTGCTTTTGAGATTTTCTGGATATGGTCATTTGTTTAGTTTTTAATTAAAATCGAATAACCATTGATCAACCCAGAATTTGATTTTACATAGGTCCTCAACAATTATTGGTCTCAAGGTATCACAAGGGGCAACATTGTTTAAATAAATTACATGAAATTATGGTAACGATCCCCGAGGCACGTTAACACTGACAAATTGTTGGTTTTAAGTGCCACTTTCTATAAAAACTGCTTGCCCTGTTTGAAATATCGTTGTAAAAAACTCAAAGAGTCTATATCCATATCATTTTCCTTCCTCATCCGTCTTTTCTAGAAGCATATTCAATATGTTCGTTCTTGATATTACCTTTATTGAATTCCCATTTTAGATCCGGAATAAGCTGCCATGTTTATTTTCATAATTGCCTTTACATTATCTCGTATTGAGTGTTTGTATTCATTCAACAGATAATTATTCAATTTAATGTATCCTGGACCGCGTTTGTCTTTCTAAAGCTCTAAGTCAAATATAACTGCCGAGTGATATGAAGAGATAGATGGTATAATTCTGCTTTCAAAAGTATTGTTTATCAGCCTGAAAAATAATCAAGTCTACATAATATAGGCGAATGATTATTGAAGGGCCATGTACATTATTTTTTCTCCGGATGTATGTTAAGCCTTATGATGATGGGACTCTGTTTTTCTGTAAATTTACTGAAAATATCCCTGGTCTTTACGTTTCATGTCCACCCCCACCCCCACCACCCACCCACCCCACCACCCATTCTTATCCACAGTATGATCGATTATTTTGTTAATATCTCGATCAGTAATGAGTATTTCGGCACTATTTTCCCCTATAGATTCTTTCAACTTACGTATAAAATCAGGATCATTTAATTAAGCTGTATTATTAGTTTACATATTTTTGATCAAATTCCATGGTATTTATTAGGGGACTAAAACATGCTCTAGATATTATTATTATTATTATTATTATTATTATTATTATTATTAATTTACGATTGAACACAATTCTACAAATATTATTTCCTTCTTTGGGCACAATATGATTTTCCCCCATCATATAAACATGAAGCATCTTCGAACCATCGATAATTACGATTCGACAATGATGATGATGATGATGATGATGATGATGATGATGATTATTATTATTATTATTATTATTATTATTACGATATTAGTAATCATCGTCAGTGCACAGTTTGCAATTGTTAGACAGTACATTTGTACTTGAAAAGAAATAATTACAATTTTATAATTGTTTCTTACCAGGAATTTCTCAGGTAGATTAATGAGAGGTAGTGCTCGGTGAATGCACATTCGATTTGTTTGTCTACGTTGTAGGAACTAAATTATTTAAAATTATGTACCCAAGTAACAGCCTCAATTTTTCCCAAAAATTTGAACCGATTTAATAATAATTAAAGTTAATGAAGAACACACTTTTGTGACATTAATTGCTGAATAAATGAAGTGCTTGAAATACGTTACGAGGGGTAATGAATGCACAAGTCCTATCCACGTACAGTAAAGTTAACGCAAACACAACATATCTGATTTCGAACTAAATGAATGGCACTTCTGACAAATATTATTTTAAATGTTTAGATTTTTTGTTACTTATAAAGTCTACTGATGGAACGCCGTCCCGATTTTGTAATGTCGAAATGGTCGATGGAACACTTGACTCGGCAGTGTCCTGTATACAGAGGCTTTAATCAATAAATCAACTAAGTCGCTGTCTGCTAAATCGAGGGAGGAAATATTATACTTCGGAAATGAAAGAAAATATTTAAATTCTGTTAAAACTTAAAGTTTAAATGGACGGAACTACCCTTTAAAAAACAAACATGATACGAAACGACCATTGGACTAACTGGATTTGATATAAAACGACCCAATGCCACATAACACTGTTTTGTTTTTTTGTTTTTTGTTTTTTGTTTTTCTAAATATATGCGAATATTTATGGCCTTTCTTTGTGTGGCTTTCGTATATTGCTTGCTTTTAAAATTAACTAAATGGTTTGTTTCTTTTACATTACGAATTCTATATCTTTAAGATATCTGTTTTTCTTGTTTATATCTTTTTGCTGAAACTGAAAATATATACTTAACTAGTGAACTAGTGCCGTTATAAGTATTTGCAGTGCATAGCTTCATTCCAAAGTTCCAATTGTTCTTTTAACTTCCTCTGTTTTGGTCCAACCTTGATATTAATTATCCTGAACTGGTTGAAAAAATGGCATATTATTGTCTGTCATATCAGAAATCATTCAACTGTAATATTATTTATTTTAAAATGACTGCGCGCCGCAACTGCAAAACAGCGAGCACATATTTACAAATGACAGACACGCTGTTATATTGAACGGATGAGACCAGTTTCAACTGGGTAGTTCCTTTAATCCTAGACTAAACCGATGATCAATCTGTCTACCGTATAAAAGTGATAGCAGAGGATATAAAAACATTATCTGGTACTACTGGGCATCTTAATCGGCTTTAACTGGGTCTATGTGCAGCAAATGGCCTGGCGTCAAATAGGATAAGTGCGCAGACAAAGGTTACATGATACTCTAAGTAAATATTTTCATTCGGTGGAATAAATGTTTAATTGAATCTTTCTATGATCTATGTATTCAATTGGGTAAATATCCTTTCTGCAAAATGTAGGTTCCATGCTTTGAAACAAAGTTTCCTTGCTCACATGTTTAGTTATGCCTTCTAAGGATTGTCTTATGATCCGTATATTATCAACACATTTGATCGTTCTTGTTTCGGAATGCTTGTGTTGAGTTTTAATGTTTTTTAACACCATCTCTGAACACCATAGGGATATTTCAGCATTAATTCGTCGTACACAATATTTACGACCCTACAAAATCCATTGTAAAACACTTACATGCAATCAGTACATCTCTAAAAGTATAATGTGTATTCCTAAGAACAGAATTTAGGTACTAACAAAGTCATGAGGGTATGTGTTTAAATGTTTGCATTGTTCAATATTTTGTTATTGCAAAGACCTGTATCAAACTGTGGTACCATATTTTCAAAATTACAATAAATAACCCAAGAGGCTATACTGCGGTACTTTTTTTATGTGCAATGAACCTTTTTGAGAGATTTCTATTGTAAGTAGATACGTTTATGTTCTGGTATCTTTTTCGAGTTTTAAAACATTAAAGCATTTTTAGATATATTTCTGTCTGTGGTATATATTATCACGTCAAGGGGCTTAAACAATGTGATAAGAACAGGTAAAATTCAATAAGCATTCAAATGTTCCAAAATATAAATTTATTTCATTAAAATATAAAATCAAACAAAGTGAAAGAATTTTTTTTTTTAAAAAAAAAAACAACTTTTAGTGTATGAATTCCTAGAATATCAAAAATTGTCCTATCAATTTCTCACTAATCAAGAAACTGTCCAAAGGTATTCCGAATGAAGGTTCTAATCTGTTTGTGTGCTACCGTGCTAGCCCACTAAAGGTTCACAGTTCTAAATCGAAAAAGTTTTTACTTCAGGGAAAATTCAATTTAAGTTGAATATCAAAAACATCTTTGAATCTTTCACATAATCCGATAGAATTATTTAAATGTTCAAGTCCTTGAATAAGTTCCCATAGTCCTACAGATACTGTCTATTTTAGAATATATGTTTTCCACTCTGCTGGTCAAATGGACAAAATTATAAATAAATCACGATTTCCTCACTCCCTTATAACACTTACACATGTTGGTTAGGATAGTATATGTGGTGATTGTATTCTCTTATATAGTCTCAAAATGCGCACCCCATATCAACAAAATCTGAATCACTAAAAGATTCTCGAACAAGTTATATCATTAGATTATAAAATAACTTAACAGTCATAATATGACCTCATTTTATTGAGCCAATCAAAAATTATGGCGTGTACGATGCCTCTAAGGGACATATGCACTCCTAGTTTCTCTTGATATTTTCGTGACATCCATTCGAACTAACGAGTAACGTATTTGACTGAAATTGTTGTTGACTTGACCTCAGCAATTGGCCTTGATTTATGAATGAGATTTTACACGTATTGTGCATGTACTTTCACTATAACAGAAGCCAGCCACTGAATTATAAACTTTAAAATATAAATGTCATTAAACTTTAAAATATAAATGTCATAAATCCAAATGACTTAAATTGAAACTATATTATAAATTAATATATGATACATATATCCGTACAATATTTATCTGTGAAAACACCAATTTTGTAAATTCCTTTATTCGAACGTAATGGAGAGGTATCGGGCTACTTTACCGCAAGTGACTATGATCAATATATCAACTCGATTGACACTTTCAATCTCAGTTAGTCAAACCTTTATGCGTCACCCTTTGTCCATCGTCGGTCAACAATTGCTTGTTACCACTCTGGAGTCCAGTTTTCTGATCCAGTTTTAATCAAATATGGGATATGGGCTTATATCATGAAAATTTCAGACAAGTTTACTAGAAAGCGAGATTCGAGCATAATAATGAGATGACTTTCAATAGCGTACTTTGTTATTACTCTGTAGGACACCTTTTTTTAACAATTTTGATCCAACTCAGACTATAAGCTTATCATATCAAGATCTTTAAAGTGTTCAGCACTTTGTGAGCCTCAAACGTACCAATGGAATAATATTGCATTTGATTGGATTGTCTTGTTGCACTGATCTACAATTTTTTAGAAGTCGTGTGCTTCAGAGATAAAATGTGATATTTATTATGGATTTTGAGGTACTGAATTCAAATATGACAATTAACACAACTGATTGGCAACTGTTTACAATATATTTAAGTTTTACATTTTATGTCTTTGCATATTGTGCTGATAGTAGAGTTTTAATCATAAATTGTAAACCAAGGTCTTTTCATGTGCTTATGGTTGCTTTATAATATTTTACCTGTCCTGTTTATGTAACACTTTACAAAACTGCAAAAGTTTCATTCATTATGAAACAAAAGGTATAAAACTATTATGTATATATAAGTACATAGTTTAGTCCATATTCGGTGTCTACTCGGCACTTCTTGGCTTGTCTCTTGTATTCGTTAAATGGAGCGTCTTTTGTCACTGTCCGTAAATAGGCTGCAAGCATTGATGGGGTCCATTTGCCCTGATAGCGTTTCTCCATTGCTGCTACGTCCTTTTGAAATTGCTTGCCGTGCTCGTCGCTCACTGCTCCGCAGTTCGGTGGAAAAATGTCTACATGAGAATATAAAAAATGTATCTTTAGTGCATGTTGCAACCATGGCTTTAATGTTTTGAGGAGGTTTTCCACAACTCCCTGTAGTTGTCTGCCTTGTTGTTTCCGAGAAAATGTTGTTGCTACTAACTGGAAGGCTTTCCATGCCATCTTTTTCTTGCCACGCAGTGCACAGTCAAATGCATCATCTCGAAGAATTTCACGCATCTGAGGACCAATAAAGACACATTCCTTTATCTTAACTTAACCTTGGAAAATTTCCACGGAGGTACTTGAAAGCTGCTTGTATTTTGTCCATGGCATTGACAAAGTTCTTCATCAGACACAGCTTGATGTGCAAGGGTGGTAACAATATCTTCCTTGATTCAACAAGTGGTGAATGCTGAGCACTTTTCATCCCAGGATCCAATAACTTTCGGAGTGGCCAATCTCTCTTGATGTAGTGGGAATCTCCCGCTCGGCTATCCCATTCGCAGAGAAAACAGCAGCACTTTGTGTATTCAGTCTGCAGACCAAGCAAGAGAGCAAGAACCTTCAAATTGCCACAAAGCTCGCACTGATGGTGGTCATAATTTATGCAAATCAAACGTTGTTTCATGTTTTCATAGGTTTCCTTCATGTGGACTGCATGACCAGCTGGAATTGTTGGCAAAACAATGCCATTATGCAGCAAAACAGAATTAAGACTCGTCTTCGATGAATCAATGAACAGTCGCCACTCATCTAGATCATGAACAATGTTGAGGGCTGCCATCACACCATCGATGTTATTGCAAGCTACAAGATCACCTTCCATGAAAAAGAATGGGACAAAATCCTTTTGACGGTCACGGAGAATGGAAACCCTAACATCACCTGTCAGGAGATTCCACTGCTATAGTCTGGAGCCCAACAACTCTGCCTTACTTTTGAATAGTTCCAAATCCCTGACAAAGTCATTCAGTTCACCTTGTGTTATGAGGTGTGGTTCAGAGGAGGAGGAAGGGAGGAAATGTGGGTCATGTGACATTGATGGTTCAGGACTAGAAGTTTCACATTCTTCCTCTTACTTGTCTGACTCAAGTAAGAATGGTTCTGGTGCATCAGGAACCGCCAATCCTTCTCCGTGGGGTAATGGGCATAGAGCTGATGGAATGTTGGGATAATGCATAGTCCACTTTTTTCTTTGACACACCTTTCCCAACTGGAGGCATCATGCAGAAGTAACATTGCTGATATGATCTGTTGGCTCTCTCCAAATCATTGGCACTGCAAAAGGCATAGATTTTCTATTCTTATTCAACCAATGGCGAAGATTTGTTGCACAAGTGTTGTAGCATATGTGTGAGACCCACGTCTTTTCCTGATCTCAATTTTTGCACCCAAAATAAAGGTGATAGTCTTTCTTAACCATACTGGTTATACAGCGCTTTTGCGATGCAAAAGTCACTTCACCACAAACATAGCAGACGTTTTCTGCATTGTTCACACAAGTACGAAGCATCTCTGCTCATTTTGGCTAACAGAAATGTGTCCCTTTGCAAAATCAAACACTGACAAATAAGAGAGTACTACACTGTATGATTTCCAGAGCTGATATAGGGCAATTTGTTCAGCAGAGTGATGTAAGATTAGTTATGATTGCATCATGCATGATTTCTAAGAATAACATGATGCAATCTATATCATGTATGACTCAATACCAGCTTCAGATTGCATCATTCATTGTTTTGTCTAAAAAGCAAGTACTGTCCACATCCAGTCACAGATTTATTCATAGATCCGGTCAAAGATGTATTTTAGTCATTTCTGGTTTAAATTGAGATTCCTTCCCTTTATAACTCACTTATCCCTGTGCCATTCCCCTGTTAAGGGTCGTATTTACTGACCAGT
This sequence comes from Megalonaias nervosa, assembly GCA_016617855.1. Lineage (NCBI taxonomy): Eukaryota > Metazoa > Mollusca > Bivalvia > Unionida > Unionidae > Megalonaias > Megalonaias nervosa. The sequence continues at coordinate 8,516 of JAECUM010012408.1, read as the reverse complement.
ATCATATCTTTAAAAGTAGAGCCAATCAACAATTTTAAGCGTCATTTTCTTTCTCAGTGACCCAGAATTAGTAAAGTTTGACTACATTTATTTAGGAAGCATTTTGGCTGTAGACCAGTGTTACCACTCTGGAGACCAAGTGTATGATACGATCCATTCGAGAATGGAATATATGCTTGTATCAATAAGATTTCTGATGAGATTAATAATGAGCCAGATCCAAGCATAGTAATGAGGTGATCTTGAAGCTCATTGATTTGGCATGTTGTTATTCAAGCTGCAGTATTTTTATCCAAAATTTGAACAGATTTAGAATATTCTCTTATAGAAACAAGGTACTGCACAAGTTCGATAATGAGCGAGATGCATACATATTAATGAGTTGATCTTGCAGCTGATTAGCTTAACTTGCTACCAGTGTCGAAGACACTTTTTTTTTTTTTACTCGATTTTGATTAACTTTAACATCTGGGCTGTATGATCAAAATATTGGATGACTATGATAATGAGGAAGATTCATACGTATTTATAATGTTATCTCGTATCGGTTTGCTTTAGTTTGCTACCACTATGTATATCATATTTCCGATCCAGTTTCGATCAGACCTGGAATACATGTTGATATCATCAAGATCTTGGACAATTTTTATGAAGAGCAAGATGCACTCATATTAATGAGGTGACCAAGCGTTTTATTGGATGATCTTTTAGCAACAATGGACTCCATGATACTGATGAGATATTTATCAAACTTGGAATATCTACTCATATCTGCAAGATCTCTGTTGTGTTTTGCAGTTAGTTAGACCCATGCATATAATGAAGTGACCTTGCATCTAATTCGCTGAACTTGTTACCACTCTGGAAGCCATGTTTTTGATCTGATTTTGATGCGCTTTGAATATCTGTTTATATGATAAAGCTCTCATAGGAGTTCGATAATGCTCGAGATCCATTCATATTAATGAGGTGAACTTGTTCGAGGCTGACTGAGGGTGTTACCACTAGAATGTATTTATTATTTAAGTTTATTATTTAAGTTTAACCTAAATTGGTAAATATGCGTAACTCTTACAGATCTTGGATAAGTACAACTACTAGCAAGATCCATGCATACTGACAAAGTGGTTTTGCGTCGGATTAGATGAGATTATCATCTCTGTAGCGACTGTATTTCTGGTCATATTTTATCAAACTTTCTCAATGGACTTACTTGGTAAATGGCTTGTATGATGAAGATTTTATTATGATCAAAAGCTATGCATATGATTTAGTAGGCTTCTTACTTCAAGAGAGACTTTTGACCCAGTTTCAATCAAATTTGGTAAATATGCTAATACCATCAAGAACTAAACCTGTGCATACTTAGCTTGTTTAACAATTATTATGACCGAAATGCAAGTATCTTAAAGACCTTGCGTCAGATTGGCTGGATTTGTCAACACTTTCGAAACAATATTTATGATCCGATCTTTATCATGCTTGTTAAATAGTCTTGTATTATCGATACTTTGTGTTGTGAATATTTGCTGAGGACGCAGTCCTGACCACTGATGTCCCGAGCGAGGACCAACCCTGACTGATGATGTTCTGAGCGAGGACCTTTATATAACCAATGTGTTGTGCCGATCAATAGTTAGTTGATTTTCATTCAAACACAGCTAAATAAATGATCATATCCAGAATATCTCAAAACCAGCATACCCACCACATGTATTGAATCACATGGTTATTAAAATGTCACCTCTCATATACACTAGGACCTAAAACTGGTTGAAACCCTAACCTGCATATGCATGTATAGGAATAACTACGAAAGTATAGAAACGTTTGTATATACTAGGAGATTTTTCAATTTAAATTTCATAGAAAATCATTACAGCTTCTTCATTTCAACTAAACATGACCTATTTTACAGGGAGAGTATCTTTGATAACCGCAGCAGAATGTAAAAACTGAAATTAAAAACTGAAAATCTGAAGCAGGTACAATAAAATCTCCATCACCTTGCTAGAATGATGGTGGAGATAATAAGAAAAACCTCAGAATAACGGTATAAACAAATAGTATGTATTCTAGAAAAGAAACTAACACGATAATTTGGTACCAGGATATATGTGGGATTTGGTTCCCCTAAGTGTACAATAGCTAAAAAAAAATAGATAATTTCGTATTAGAACTAACTTCCTAATGCTTTTCGCCCGAAAAAATAAATCTGCACAAATTCATTTTTATCAAAGTCTGTTGCGGAATGGAACCTTCTCACTTTGGAAATTTGAAACAAACCTTTATTATACTCTGTAACGGTTTTGACCATATGGTGTTTTATTTCTCACACCTTTTAATACAACAACAAAAGGCACTTTTGTCACCTTATCTGTTAAAGGCTCTTTAATGGATCAAAAGTATGACCGAGTCAGACCTTGGTATGCAAACTGTGCACATTTATTCAACAAGCAAAATTAAAGTAAAATATACAGCAGTAAAGCTAATAATCAGTAAACATTCAGATTCAGGAGAGTAATTCACGGTGGTGGAGATATGAACTTTGATTTCGGGTCTGAAATTCGGGTATATTTTCTTATATGGTCCACTTTTATACTTGCTTTTCAGTCACTGATGCACAGGGAACAATATCACCAACTTTCTGTATCTGTGTGATCTGAGTCCTACTCGGTTTATCATTCCTTAATATGAGTGTTGGGAGGGGTGCTATTGAGGGGATTCTCTTAATTCATATGTGAGAAAGCTGCCAATAACTTCCCGTGGGTAGGTGGTTCTTACTGGGGTTTTCCCGGGCTCTTCATTTCTGGCCGACATGTATAACCTATCTTGCGCTGAGTAATGGCGTTAAACCCAAAGTAACAACAGCTTAATTCGTATAATTGACAATCTGGGTCACAAAGACAACTTTATTACTTACAATTCTTGCAGATAATGGTAACTGGAGTTAGGAATGCAGTTGTTATGGGGAGACAACGTGTCCAGTCATTATTTCCAATACATAGAGAAAGAGTTGTATCCCCTGAACCGTACCCTATACGACATAAAGTGAGCTGGTTTATCTGGAGGAAAACTTAGAGAAGTTCATTAGATTGAGAGTTTCAGTGTAAGATATATGCATACAATGATCACACACATATCTAAAGAATGGATTATGTTTGATATAGTCAGCGAAATATTTTCGTCCAGTGAGAACACAATTTGTATAGATAGTTACCGAACGACGTCATCAGCAACCATATTTGTGGTATGATGGTAGATTTACTGTTGAATTTATATGGTGTTTGGAAGTTGAAATAAATTCATTGAATCTCAAGATACTATTACCAAAAAAAAAAAAATGCACACATAAACAGAACGCAAATCAGGCTTTCTGTTAGTGTCAATATTTGTAATTTATAAGTTGATTTTGCTTCAGTGTGCCCTGTTAAAAATGGTAAATTTTGGTGGTCGCATATAACTGCCAGGTTGCCCATCGTCCAGGTAAAATGGGCAGAATATCGTCTGCTAGTGACCTCATCGGGAAGCATCTATTAGAAAAGCCTGATACATAAAGAGAAAATAAACTCATCCAATGACTACACACAATTAAAGCTGGGTAAAACGTACCAGTGATAACCCAGACGAAGCATTACAACAGCAATGTATTCTGACGTCAAGGCGAACTCCTTTACATTTATACACTTGGGAGTTGTAAGTAAATCTTCTTTGAGGACAAGAACTAAATGATGAATATATAAATATTTCACACCCATGAAAAAGGATCCTGTGTATAATATGGGAGCAAAACTATATATATATATATATATATATATATATATATATATATATATATATATATATATATATATATATATATATGCAATAAACTGACAGCTAACAGTGCAAAACTAGTTCTAACTAGCCTGAGCGCTTTCGACTCTTAATGAGTCTTTTTCAAAGGCATATACAAAACATAGTAGACAAGACAAACAAATAAAACAGAAAAACCGTAGTGTTTGCAAAACTTTGGATCACAGCTGGTTGGGACAAATCGACAAACACCAGTATCGCCTCCCAACCAGCTGTCATCCAAAACACTGCATTAGGAACATTCAATATAGCCAGGCACTGAGGATACGCAGAATTTGCTCCGACGATGAAACATTCCTAAAAAGGTCTGAAGAGCTATCTAAACATTTAATTTACCGAGGCTACGACAAAGACCTGATTGCGGAGTCAACCCAAGGGGCTAAACAAACAAACCGCGATGACCTACTAAAATATAGAGAGAAGGAAAAGGCTGATAGGATACCATTTATCCTGACCTACCATCCAGACAACCCCAAAGTTGGTAAAATCATCGCGAAACACTGGCCCATCGTGGAATCGTCGGACGCACTAAAGTTAATCCTTCCAAACAAACCTGTAGTAGCTTACCGGAGACCAAAAAACCTCAAGGACATCCTAGTCACTGCGAAGCTAACTCCAATCACTAGTCAAGACCACCCTAGTCAATCTGGCTCCTGTGGCGATAAAAGATGCAAAACCTGTCAAGATATGATAAAGACCAGGACATTTTCTACCACAGTGACTAGAGAAAAACTAAACATACATGGTCCAAACAAAACGTGCAAAACTGAGAATGTAATTTTTCTCATCACATGTAAGATCTGTAGCCTTCAGTATGTCGGAGAAACTGAAAAGCTACACAAAAGGATCAACCTTCATAGATCTGACTGGATGACAAAGAAGCTGTACAGAAGCCCGGTCGCAGAACACTTCTCCTCCCCTGGCCAAACTTTCAGTGATATAATACTTATTGCAATTGCTAACAACCCCAACTGGAGCTCCGAAACCAGGAAAGAAAAGGAATCTTACTGGATACACCGCCTTAGTACATTGAAACCAAGCGGTTTAAACCAAGAAGACTAGAAAAAGACAGCAATGCACAAATAAAACTATCTTTTGCAGCCGACACATTTTACTTTTGGAAAATTCTCTAAATTTGCTTAATAGCCTACAATTACTACTGTAACAATGAAATATCCGGGATGTAATTTGCGCTTACATAAATGTACACAAATACCAGATATCGTTATGGCTCATCGATTTCTAGGTTAATACAAATATTTTCCAGTTTCCGCAACAAGTTGATATAAACTAGTTGAAACATAATATATTTAAATGTTTAATTCCTGTGGAAACAGCCATGTAAAGTTTTGCAAACACTACGGTTTTTTGTTTTATTTGTTTGTCTTGTCTGTGTTTTGTATATGCCTTTGAAAAAGACTCATTAAGAGTCGAAAGCGCTCAGGCTAGTTAGAACTAGTTTTGCACTGTTCGTTGTCAGTTTATTGCATTCATCTAAATCAATCCCTGACATACGTGATCCCTTGCTGGATCCAGTACACTTGAAAGGACTGTTATTCGCCATATGATTTGTATTATTTGTATATATATCCCAAACAGAACGGAAAGCTCTATCCCTTGATTCTAGGGGAGAATGATTGATAATACTAACAGTATTTGTTATAAATACAAATAAATAGCATTTTCATACAGGTTTGAGAATTTTAATTCGTACAAATTCATTTTTATCAAAGTCTGTTGCGGAATGGAACCTTCTCACTTTGGAAATTTGAAACAAACCTTTATTATACTCTGTAACAGTTTTGACCATATGGTGTTTTATTTCTCACACCTTTTAATACAACAACAAAAGACATTTCTGACACATTATCTGTTAAAGGCTCTTTAATGGATCAAAAGTATGACCGAGTCAGACCTTGGTATGCAAACTGTGCACATTTATTCAACAAGCAAAATTAAAGTAAAATATACAGCAGTAAATCTAATAATCAGTAAACATTCAGGTTCAGGAGAGTAATTCACGGTGGTGGAGATATGAACTTTAATTTCGGGTCTGAAATTCGGGTATATTTTCTTATATGGTCCACTTTTATACTTGCTTTTCAGTCACTGATGTACAGGGAACAATATCACCAACTTTCTGTATCTGTGTGATCTGAGTCCTACTCGGTTTATCATTCCTTAATATGAGTGTTGGGAGGGGTGCTATTGAGGGGATTCTCTTAATTCATATGTGAGAAAGCTGCCAATAACTTCCCGTGGGTAGGTGGTTCTTACTGGGGTTTTCCCGGGCTCTTCATTCCTGGCCGACATGTATAACCTATCTTGCGCTGAGTAATGGCGTTAAACCCAAAATAACAACAGCTTAATTCGTATAATTGACACTCTGGGTCACAAGACAATTTTATTACTTACAATTCTTGCAGATAATGGTAACTGGAGTTAGGAATGCAGTTGTTATGGGGAGACAACGTGTCCAGTCATTATTTCCAATACATAGAGAAAGAGTTGTATCCCCTGAACCGTACCCTATACGACATAAAGTGAGCTGGTTTATCTGGAGGAAAACTTAGAGAAGTTCATTAGATTGAGAGTTTCAGTGTAAGATATATGCATACAATGATCACACACATATCTAAAGAATGGATTATGTTTGATATAGTCAGCGAAATATTTTCGTCCAATGACAACACAATTTGTACAGATAGTTACCGAACGACGTCATCAGCAACCATATTTGTGGCATGATGGTAGATTTACTGTTGAGTTTATATGGTGTTTGGAAGTTGAAATAAATTCATTGAATCTCAAGATACTATTACCAAAAAAAAATAAAAAAATAAAAAAAATGCACACATAAACAGAACGCAAATCAGGCTTTCTGTTAGTGTCAGTATTTGTAATTTATAAGTTGATTTTGCTTCAGTGTGCCCTGTTAAAAATGGTAAATTTTGGTGGTCGCATATAACTGCCAGGTTGCCCATCGTCCAGGTAAAATGGGCAGAATATCGTCTGCTAGTGACCTCATCGGGAAGCATGTATCAGAAAAGCCTGATTCATAAAGAGAAAATAAACTCATCCAATGACTACACACAATTAAAGTTTGGTAAAACGTACCAGTGATAACCCAGACGAAGCATTACAACAGCAATGTATTCTGACGTCAAGGCGAACTCCTTTACATTTATACACTTGGGAGTTGTAAGTAAATCTTCTTTGAGGACAAGAACTAAATGATGAATATATAAATATTTCACACCCATGAAAAAGGATCCTGTGTATAATATGGGAGCAAAACTATATATATATATATATATATATATATATATATATATATATATATATATATATATATATATATATATATATGCAATAAACTGACAGCTAACAGTGCAAAACTAGTTCTAACTAGCCTGAGCGCTTTCGACTCTTAATGAGTCTTTTTTCAAAGGCATATACAAAACATAGTAGACAAGACAAACAAATAAAACAGAAAAACCGTAGTGTTTGCAAAACTTTGGATCACAGCTGGTTGGGACAAATCGATAAACACCAGTATCGCCTCCCAACCAGCTGTCATCCAAAACACTGCATTAGGAACATTCCATATAGCCAGGCACTGAGGATACGCAGAATTTGCTCCGACGATGAAACATTCCTAAAAAGGTCTGAAGAGCTATCTAAACATTTAATTTACCGAGGCTACGACAAAGACCTGATTGCGGAGTCAACCCAAGGGGCTAAACAAACAAACCGCGATGACCTACTAAAATATGGAGAGAAGGAAAAGGCTGATAGGATACCATTTATCCTGACCTACCATTCAGAAAACCCCAAAGTTGGTAAAATCATCGCGAAACACTGGCCCATCGTGGAATCGTCGGACGCACTAAAGTTAATCCTTCCAAACAAACCTGTAGTAGCTTACCGGAGACCAGAAAACCTCAAGGACATCCTAGTCACTGCGAAGCTAACTCCAATCACTAGTCAAGACCACCCTAGTCAATCTGGCTCCTGTGGCGATAAAAGATGCAAAACCTGTCAAGATATGATAAAGACCAGGACATTTTCTACCACAGTGACTAGAGAAAAACTAAACATACATGGTCCAAACAAAACGTGCAAAACTGAGAATGTAATTTATCTCATCACATGTAAGATCTGTAGCCTTCAGTATGTCGGAGAAACTGAAAAGCTACACAAAAGGATCAACCTTCATATATCTGACTGGATGACAAAGAAGCTGTACAGAAGCCCGGTCGCAGAACACTTCTCCTCCCCTGGCCAAACTTTCAGTGATATAATACTTATTGCAATTGCTAACAACCCCAACTGGAGCTCCGAAACCAGGAAAGAAAAGGAATCTTACTGGATACACCGCCTTAGTACATTGAAACCAAGCGGTTTAAACCAAGAAGACTAGAAAAAGACAGCAATGTACAAATAAAACTATCTTTTGCAGCCGACACATTTTACTTTTGGAAAATTCTCTAAATTTGCTTAATAGCCTACAATTACTACTGTAACAATGAAATATCCGGGATGTAATTTGCGCTTACATAAATGTACACAAATACCAGATATCGTTATGGCTCATCGATTTCTAGGTTAATACAAATATTTTCCAGTTTCCGCAACAAGTTGATATAAACTAGTTGAAA
>JAECUM010012407.1:0-12569 GCA_016617855.1 Megalonaias nervosa | reverse complement strand
AGTGTGTGTGTGTGTGTGTGTGTGTGTGTGTGTGTGTGTGTGTTATTGACTAAGTATTAAAAAATATTGGTCCCGGGTGCACGTGGCTAAGGATGCCCGACCTTGCGAAACGATCCTATGAAACGGGGCCCAATATTTTTTCAGTACTCAGTGAAAAAAACCTTTCTAATGCATACTTAAAAGAATCGTATTAATTGTAACTGCAACAATACAATTATTTTCTTTTATTTCATATTTTACGTGTTCTTCAATTTATGAATGAAACCTGAGCACCGCGCAATAATATAAACTACTACTTTGAATGCGCGGATCGGCCGTGAACAAAAATTGGCTTGCTACAGGGAATGGAATGTTATGTCGCCAAAGAAGAACAACGAGATACTGATACGAAAAATAATTGATAACATGGTTTTGGGTCCTGTGAACTGTATGGTTTTATTTGGTGGCACTAAGGCATTTGAGAATTTGGTAACTGTTGTTTTTCAGACGGAGTGGTTCGCGATTTTACTCTGAAGTCCTGCATTTTCACCAGCAACGTTCCTCAGCGTACCCGGGGTAATGTGTCCCATCGGTCTTGGGTAATACCTTTAAATAAGGATTGGTATTCATTTAGAAGTCGCTATAGTAGTAGATGATAATAAGGATTCTGGCTCAAGGACTATATCCCCATGTGCCAGAGACTCTCATTAAGTACTATTTCCCTATCCCAGAGACTCCCATCCATCCCTCTCCCAATAACTATACTTATTTTTCCACCACAAGAGGATTCTGGCTCAAGGACTATATCCCCATGTGGCAGAGACTGTCATTAAGTACGATTTCCCTATCCCAGAGACTCCCATCCATCCCTCTCCTAGCAACTATACTTTTTTTTCCACTACAAGAGGATTCTGGTTCAGATACATATCCCTGTACCAGAGACCTCCATTTCTCTGTACAAGTACAAATTCTCTGTACCAGAGACCTCCACCCATCAGAACAGACAAGGTTTTTACGTGTGAGGTTTCAGATGTCAGATTATTTTTAAGGTTTTGATAAAATTTCATACCTCACCACCTATTATCAGCGTTTCAACTGTTGAAATTAGAGATATTTCATCATCACGACAATAAAGACTAAACTTTCCCTACCGCTTACACAACGACGACACTCAAAATAAATCTTTCATTTCTAGTTTATTAAGAGGATATTTTTTGTCAGTAGAAAATACTTTTGATCGATCAAGATCCAGTGGCGTAGCGAGGGTACTTAGCGCCCGGGGACAAAACATAAACTTGGCGCCCCCTTACTTAGCGCCCGGGGACAAAACATAAACTTGGCGCCCCCTTCGAGTGCATCTGAGATAACGAATAGTTGTATTTTCCTCATTTTGGCGCTCCTGGCACATGGCGTCCAGGGACAACTGTTTCCCCCCTCCTGCCCTTCCCAAGCTAAGCCACTGTCAAGATCAATGGTAAGTTTATTATATTTTTGTTGACTGGTCGGATCATGAAAGTTATTAAATCCTTCTGACAATTTCTGGCTTAATTTTTCAAGATTATTGAAATACTCGCTGTTACCAGATCTGATAAGTGAAAGTTTTAGCCTGTCACGGCCACTGAAACATATTCCTAATGTTTCATTGTAAATTTCAACTGTCAACTGTTTACCGTCTATCGTTAGATATTTGATCTTGCTATTGTTGCTATGTGTCACTGTCAAATTTTCAAACATTATTTTTATTGTTCACACAAAATTTCCTACCCTAGTCATCAAATATAATGTCAAATATAGATTTATCGTCGGTGACCTTATCGCTGTCGTCAGATGAAAAGATAATATCAAATATAGATTTATCATCACAACGATATTCAGGTGCAAACGTATCTCTTCCGTTTTCGCAATAACGTTTGTCATCGAAATTACTTAATCCACGTTTGATAATAATATCTGTTTCAAGTTTATAGTGATTTGTTCGAATAGCCATTAGTCTTGTAAAACTAACGCCACCGTCAAGTGCGTACTTCTAATCATCAAACTAATAGATTTTTTTTTAAAAACAAAATCGCGAGGCAAACCTTTTGCTTTTTTGTTATTTTATTATTGTCCAGCAACACGGCATACATTTTGCTCCACAATCCAATAAAGTATTTGATGATGAGGGAGTTCATTTCATCCTTAAACTTACCAATAACCTTTTTATTTGTATCATCATGAAATTTACATGGCGAGGATAATCGGAAAGATCGTACAGATGTCGGTTATCAAACATATCTTGATATACATCCTCAGTCTCTAATTCATAAACAAGCGAGTCATTATCGATAGACAATAGTTTACTTGACGGCCACTGCTTTTTAACAAAATTATAATGACAATCGTACATGAGCTACTTCGACAAATCAAGTACAGAAGCTCCAACATAAATCGATTTATTTAGTGTTAGATTTGTTTTTAGTCGCTGTATCGCGACAAGGTTCTCATTAAAAAATTTTATGTTGACATAATCATCTTATAAAAGTTTGTTTCGGTGGTTGATATCATTGACTAGCTCAATGTTTACTCGCTTTCTAATATTTTCTATTGTGTTACCAAAGACGGAGTTGTTCATAAGCTTAAAGAAGTTTTTCTCGAAATCGGGTTTAGCTACATCTCTCCTTGACGTGTTTGAGCTAATATAACCTCTTATCCAAGGCGACAGATTAAACTTTAACACTCTATGAACTTTCCTCAACACAGGACCTGCATCCACCGCTTGTTTTAAAACTGTAATGCAAAACATAATTTCGCTTATCAAGTAACTTTGGGACTAATTTTTTAACCATAGAATTTTTTCTTGGTGATGCCATTGCTTGTTGTTCCTGAGATAACAAACTATAATGGATTATCATTGATTCCTCACAAAACGGATAATTGTTAGGTAAATCATGCAACGAAGCAGGATAATCGAGGTCAAGTTCAACGAAATACGAAACATCGTCTGGTATCTTTTTTCTGTTTCCACCAGAAATTGATCAGGTGTAACCCAACGAAATCCACCAAACGGCATTGGTTCTGACATTGCATAATCGTACAAATTATTTGGGTCTTTGTAAATAATATACTTCGATGGAAGCTCAGGATTATAATTTTTCATGTACTTGTTGTTTGCTTCCGAATACTTTTTTGTTATAACGCTAATACCGCCTCGGATACCTTTTTCGATAAAGTTAAACATGTCAACATCTGTTAGTAATTCTAGCTCGATTTTACTAAACTTTAACAAAGCATCCCATGATAACCCAGGAGCAGAGTAATATCAACAGGGATCTAGTCCATAATTGTTATAGCTTACTCGACGAAAACTTTCGAACACATCCGCAAACAATAGTACATCCATTTTCAAATATAAATCATGATAATCGCCAAATGTTTTGCAATCGAATTCTTTTCAAATATTTTATGCATAATTATACTCGTCATTGGTTATATTTTCATTTTTTAGTTGTGAATAAAATTTACCTTTGTCAGGTAAAGATATTTCATCATATTTACTCCAATCGTCGAGGTCCTCGTATGGAAATACTCCTTTTTTTTGTTAACAAGTTTGCTTGATTACTTAAACAATCTTGTAGGATATAAAACTCGCTACAACATTTACCAGCTCATCTAACGATGCTGCCATAAACTGTAGGCTGTCGATGAAACGCACCTTACCTAAAGTAACTGACATATGCTTTTCAAAATTATTTGGGATACACTTGATTATATTGCAAGATGGCCGCTATCGCTTAACCGGCTTGAGGCAGCTGTCCGGATTTTTGTGCCGTTTTCATGATCTGTGTGCTTGTTGTCTGTCTTCGTCTGCGTTATTGTGTTCATCATGCACTGGCTGTTCTTTTCGAATGTGTTTCTTCATCTTCTTATATTGGAAACGAGAAAAATTAGACTTTTTCTCAGCTGTCTTGCTCCACTGCTGCGGCTTCCTTTGTTATCGAACAAGCCGGCATCACGTGATACTCACCAGTCCACCCGTTTATGCTATGATGGACCCTCATTAATTGCGTTAAATGGCCACTCCTTGGCTCTCCACACTACATTGTGCACTAGACTAAACGACCTGGGACTACATTCATCATTCCATAACTGTAAACGGAAGCGAAAAAAGAAGCGTTGTTTCAAAGCTGGCCGGCGTAGAACAGGAAGAAGAATTCCAGTTATCTCCCTTTCGCCCTTTCCGGCGCAGAAATTTAAAAATTCGGCCGTTAATTTAGACAACCTAATCCAAATTCCAATTAAGTCGTCAACCTTTGTGTCAGCTATCGAAGAGATACCACTGCGCATCGCATTATTCAATGCCCAATCAGTAGGACCATCGGAAAAGCGCACAGAAATAGTTAATTTTATCAACGACCAGAATATCGACGTCTTTTTCCTGACAGAAACATGGCTAAAAACATCAGGCGATGAACCCAAGTGCGTGGATCTAACACCCACCGGTTACTCCATCGTTCCCCCGCCACTCTCGCGGAGGTGGAATTGCTGTCATCGCAAAGACCTCCTTGATCAACCGTCTTAGCTACACAACAACTTTCAATTTCGACCACACATCGTTTGAACTAGTCCAAACTACACTCGCACTGGAACAAAGGTCAGTCACTTTTTCTGCCTCTACCGCCCTCCTCCTAGTAGAAAAAACAAGCTGACAGAATCTCTCTTTTTGGAGCAGTTTCCGAATCTCCTGGAGTATGGAAATTCGATAGGTGGCAACCTGATTATTCTTGGAGATTTCAACTTTCACTTTGACTGTCCTGGAAACCTATGCACATCGAAACTCCTAGATTCCATTCACGTTTTCAACCTCAAACAGTCAGTTAGCCAACCCACCCATAAACATGGTCACATATTAGACTGGATTCTTTACAGACCTGATGATAATATTCTTCAGTCCTCCCTGGTGTCCCACGAACTTTCATCAGATCACCTCTGCATTATATGCCATCTTGACGTATCAGTCCCTAACCCTCCACCTTTATTCGCTACCAAGAGAAACCTCCGTATGATAAACAGAACCAAACTAATGCATGACATCCAAGCAAACCTAACAACTAGCTTACCCACTACAGCAGAACAACTTGATAACTGCCTGCGTTCATTGCTCGACAAACATGCCCCAGCAACCAAGTGCAGAGTAGCAATTCAGAAGTGTTCTCCGTGGTATAGCAGTGTTAGGGACCAGCTTCGCACTGCTAAAAGAGACCGCCGTAAAGCTGAGAGGCTTTGGCTTTCCACCAGACTCACTATTCATAAGCAGATCTATGATGCCGCTAAGAAGAATGTCACAAACATAGTCCATGCAGCTAAATCAGCCCACTACAGTACTAAAATCATGGAAAGTTCCAGCTGCAAAGAGCTATTTGAGATTACTAACAAGCTGATGTCAAGGAACAAATGTACACCACGTCCAGCTACCTTCTATCCAGTCGACCTTCCGGACCTGTTTCTAAATTTCTTCCGTGACAAAGCACAAACCATCAGAGATAAACTTGACAACACAATTTCAGTTGACTCGTCGTCACCATACAGTTGCGATACAGAATTTCAGCGGCAACCGTTAGCAGCATTTGAACCTGTCTCTATGGATTTAGTACGTACAATCGTGATGAAGAGTGCACCAAAGTCATGTGAACTGGATCCGATCCCGACGTCACTGCTGCTAGAGTGCTTGGATCCAATACTGCCTTCACTAACTGATGTTATTAATACCTCTCTCTCAACTGGCGAATTCCCATCATTTTACAAAACTGCCATTGTAAAGCCTCTGCTGAAGAAACCAACATTCGACCATAATGATTTAAAGAACTACTGCCCAGTTTCTAATCTCCCATTCATGTCAAAAATCTTAGAAAAAGTTGTTCTATCCCAACTTGTATCTCATCTGAATTCAAACAGTCTTTTTAGCAATGTACAGTCTGCATATCGCCCTTGCCACAGTACTGAAACTACTCTTCTGAAAGTAGTCAATGACCTTCTCTCTGCTTTGGATAGCGGAAAGATTACAGTCCTCACTCTCCTTGACTTGTCTGCAGCATTTGACACTATAGACCATGATATATTACTTCACCGTCTCCAGCATGTATTTGGCATTCATGATACGGCCTTACTATGGTTCAAGTCCTACTTGGTCAACAGGACACAAATTGTGTCCGCAAATGGAAAACACTCCAGCCCAGTTGAACTATGCTGTGGTGTTCCACAGGGGTCTGTTCTTGGACCTGTTCTCTTCATTCTATACACTCAGCCACTCTCAAGTGTCATAGATCATCATCCAGTGTCTCACCAATTGTATGCTGATGACACCCAAATATACAAATCTAGCCATCCAGCTGAAGTTGAAGCTACCATCCAAGGCGTAGAGAGGTGCATTTCCGATGAGAAATCATGGATGACATGTAACAAGCTGTAGATGAATGATGATAAAACTGAAGCCATCCTGATTACAACACAAAGACTTTCTCATTCACATCCTTACCTCAGACAATAAATATCAGCAACACCAACATTAAATTCACACAGTCAGTACGAAACCTCGGTGTCACTCTCGACAGTACTCTCGTTGCACCAACATGTCATGAACATATGCAAGGCTGCATATCTTGAGCTGAGACGCATCAGCTCCATCTGCAAGTATCTTTCAGTTGATGCCACTAAAACACTTGTGTGTTCCTTAGTGCTTTCAAGACTGGACTATTGTAACTCAATTCTGTCTGGTTTGTCTCAATATCTACTTCAGAAACTTCAAAATGTTCAAAATACAGCTGCTCGAATCATCCTTAGAGTACCACGATCAGAGCACGCCTCTCCCCTGCTCTGTACCCTACACTGGCTATCCATACGATCCAGAATTACACACAACATTTGTTCTCTGTGCTACGTTTCACTGACGGGCTCCAGTCCAACATACCTATCTGACCTCACCCATGTGTACACACCTGCAAGATGCTTACGCTCCTCTTCTGACACTCGTATTCTCATTATTCCCACTATGAAGATGAAATCATATGGACAACGCTCTTTTGCATACCAGGGCCCAGCAACGTGGAACGAGTTGCCCACTGCACTTAGACACAAAGACACAGTGATGGCAATCAAGAGCGCTCTTAAAACTCAGTTATTTCAACTGCAAGAACAGACTTAAAGACCTAATAATGTATCCTTGTCTTAAATATTTACAGCATATTTTCTGTTTCCACTTTCGTGGTGTTTGTTTTTAATTTTGTAATCATATCATTATATATGTTTTTTTAAGTGTTGTTAAATGTTGTAAAGCGCTTAGAGCTTCTAAAGATTAGGCGCTATACAAAGTCCTCATTATTATTATTATTATTATCATTATTATTATTATTATCATTATTATTATTATCATTATTATTATTATTATTATTATTTCAGTGGAAACTATTTAGATAGAAAGAAGAACGAATAATTTCGTTCATTCTGATTGATGGTGCACCTTTCATTTGTTGTGCATAAAATATAGTCCCAAACACAGTTGAACTGGTAAAAGTAGATTGTACTTTTTTACAAACTATAAATTAAAGAAAAAGCTTCCATCCGAATAAAGAGAACATTTTATAAAGACAAAACCATTTTTCAAAACAGAATGATCAATGCGATGTGATCCTGCCACATTGTGTGATACGGTACACAGTACAGTCGGCCTAGAGTACATGTTTAACCTTAAAATGTCACTTTCAGAACTAAATGCTACATTGTTGCGATTTTCATGTGAAATAGGATTACTGGATGCAAAAATTCCCACATTTACTGCAATGCTTTTGTGACCTGATATTTGCAGTATTTGATTTCGAACAATAGATTGTACAGAAGACGTAAACAAATTTATATTCGAGTTGGATTTGCATCCCATATATACTGCGTAAAGATGCTGTGGTTGGATAAAGTTCTGTCAGTTAGGAGACCCATTTATGTCCAGATTCTTCTGTGAACAGAGGTGAGTTTATTTACTTCTTTAAGTTAACATTTAAACCACGCTTGTATATACGGTGGATTCTATATCTATGTTACAGATATACCACCCCCCCCCACCCCCCGCCACCCGCTATCAAATAAGCAATATCCTTAGTTTTACTTCTTATTGTTGTTCTTGTCTTGTAGTTTTACGCCATTTTTCTTATGATGATATTGTTAAACATGACATAACAAACCCCTGTAGGGGTAACATATCCATATTCAGACAGCCGATATAATTTTTCCTCAATTTCCTTTCGCGAGTCGAGTTAAAAAATGGCCGCCAAAAAATGTTCATTCAAATTAAAACATTCCAGAAGGCAGGGTTAAAAACGTTTTCCCACGATCCCAGCCAATCAGTAAAGAGAATACTGCACAATAATTTCATGGGTTTATTTGGATCAATCAGAATCACATAAAGTGATATGTTCACACGTATAATATCAAAAATATGAAACTGCACACACTGTAGACGAAGTGTACCGACTATGTGATAAAATGGGTTTTCTGTTCTGAATATTTATTTCAATTGGAAAATGTGCACATTTTCACGTTCTTTGGAATAGTTCGTGATGACAAAAGTATCGTTGCTGTTATAAAAACAGATTGCACATGGATTCTGTGGCACTCCGGTAGTTATAACCTGTATTAAACACCCTTCTGGTGATAACTGATGAATGTTATGAGAACCACAACCAACAACATAGATGTTGTCATCCCTGTCCACAGCTACTCCCATGGGTGATTTGAGGTTGTCAGGACTGTAGGTATACTGCTTCTTGCCTTCCATATTGAAACAATGAAGGGAATTTTTACTAGGCACAGTAACATAGACACGTGTTTTAGAGTTATTCAGAGCTATGTAGCTGTAGTGTCCAGATGGTGAGTCATACTGATCAGAATAATTGACCTCTCTCCCATCTCTGATCAGACTCCAGCAATACTTGTTATTACCACAGTCCCCAACCACAAACATCTCTCCCTTCATAGCTGTTGTAATTCCGTAGCAATTATATTTAGTTGCTATTGTTCTGACTGGACTGATGACATCATCCCTGACCGATAGAATGTGAATTTTTTTCTGCATATACACATATATAGTCACTTCCTCATCACTCACAACACAAATATCTACAGGCTTTTCTGTGAGACTGTATTTTGTAACAACTTGATGTGAATTGTTTAGATGAATGCACTGATTATTGTTGTTATCAACAAGCATCACCCTGTCCTTAGGGAGAATAGTAATGCCATTATAACATGGTTTACCTGCACTGATATTAACATTGAATGTTTCAACTTTCTCAACCTGGCATTCCTTTCTTGGTTTCATCAAACCAGGTATAGAAGGAGTTGAGCCAGTCATGGTCACAAGTTTTCCAATATCTGATGATGAGAGCAATAAAATAGATTCTAACAGTGGAGTGAATTTCACCTGCACTGTCAGCGTGTCTGTCCTCTCATATTTTCTCTGACCTGAGAGTAATATAAAGGTAGCTATGATTTTATTTTTTCTGCAGTCAGAAATTTTTGTATATCCATTCCATATTTGTCAACTGTTTCACAGAGAATTTGAGAATTTCTTATGGCATGAATCAGAGACAAGCATTGATAGTTCTCTTCTTGTGTTCTAATAGCAACTTCTTTGTGGATTCTCCTGCCCTCCGTCTTCACTTTCATCTCTAATTCGTCTAAAGCTGTATTGATTTTCTTTCTCATTTCTGTGATTTGATCAGTCAGTCCATTAACTTGGGACTCAAGATCGTTAACATTGGACTCCTTTACATCTATAAACGTTTTTAAGTGAATTTCCAGTTTCTTCAACTCTTCAATGATTTCACTTGGATTGGTTTCATGAAGCAGAGCAGGGAGTTCTTCCTTCAACTTTCTCACATTAGAACAAATATTATGGCGTTCAAAATAGCAAATTCCACAACAGACAACCTTGTGATTTTTGCAGTAGAATTTTAGATCTTCATCGTCATGTTCAAAGCATGTAAAACCTTCAGCAAATTTCATCACATTTTGTGGGTTGTTCAATAACTCCTCATTTGTAAGAATAGTGTGAGTTTTTAACATTTTCTGTTTCCTGTGAAATTTTTGACAGTCATCGCACATTGCTTCCTCGCATACTGCACAGAAGCCTGTAGCTGTGACAGAGATGCCTTCAGAGTTACAAGCATCACATACACGATCTACTTTTGATTTCGTCGGTAACATTGATTGTATCACAGTGTCGGCTGGAAAGTGAGACGCCCATTCACTAGTTGGTTTATTCTGTTTGAAATGGCCAGCTGTTTTACTACATACCGGACACTCAATATATCCCTTTTTCTCATGTTCTGTAGCCTTGCTTGTTATGTAGAACTGTAGAAAACTCTGACAGAATGTGTGGGCACACGGTAGCTGTCTTGGTATGTTGAATGATCCCAAACAAATCGGACAAGTTGGTTCCTCCTTAGTGTGTGTTATAGCAGTCGCCATTATGAACGATCTCCCTTTATTTTCCCGTCAAATATTGAGGTATAACTGCTTTTTATGTACTCGTACACACCTTGAACTGATTGTGTTTTTATTTTTTCCTGGTCGAGTGTGGGCGTGTTTAAAGCTTGACTGGAACACGAATTATTTTGGCATAAATAATTCATCTGATACTAATATCAATAGCATTAAATACAAAAATATAAATCAGTCCAAGATAGTTCCAGGTTGAAAAGAAAAATGTGCTGCACTGTGGATGCTAAGGTGGGTTCTGAAATATGGAAAAATGTGATCTAAAGACGAAATTAGATATGTATGAAGTGTGGAGAATAGTGCCTCAATGCTATGCTGAATGGGACATTAGACATTACGAGAGAGAGTGCTTTTGAGAGTGGCGTTACATCACAAAACTGCATGTAGGGGGAAATAAGGTGTCGTTCTCAATATCGCAGTGTGTTGTTTATTGACTTCTACGTACTGTGTTTCCATCAAAATACACCCCTCACAAACTACTCTACCTTCTTCAATTTTAATAAAAATAATAAATGTTCCATTCCAATTATTAGTAAGTTCTTTTCCTCAGTATGCTCTCTCTCTCTCTCTCTCTCTCTCTCTCTCTCTCTCTCTCGCGTGCTTGATTGTCTTTATTGGGTGTGTTAAACTGTATACGGAAATGTGCCGAAAGATCTCTATATTTTTCTAAATAATATTGTCCTTTCTATTTTCATGTCATGTATTCCATTTTCTTTCATAATTGTTATGGAGGCATTTGATGCAAAGTTTATTTTTTCTCCTAAAATGTTGAGTTCTCTATTATCTTTTGAATGCTCATGTTCTTGTCAATGATCTTGAGAATTAGTCTCACCCAACCAGCTGTTAATTCGTTAACAGCACACGGGTTAAAATCTATCTAGGCTGCGGCTTGATCTTTCAGTCGTTTGATTACTGCATTAAAAAAAAAATATTCGTGCTTTACCTTGAACAAAGTGTCAGTTAACTGTTGGATCATTGGTCGTGAAGAATACATCGAGTTTTATTCATGTATAAGAGAATCGTTTGTAGGAGTTGTCACACGGAAACTCAGCTCTCTCGTGTTTATGAAGAATGATCATAATCACTTTTATTTAGTTACTTTTCTTTTGCTTCGCAGAGGCGGTTATTTTCAGCAATAAGATCCATGTTTCAGGCAACATGCCCTACAATATTCATGTCGTGTGATACGTTTAAATTCTTACTGAGTAAAAGATATCTTTTTGAATATGCTGAATAGAAGGAAAAATACGGACTCCTTTTTACATTTTTTTCGCACGAAGATCTGATCAGATTTCAGTTTAAAATATCGAGCTTATTCCGATGTTAAAACAGTACAATTTTAAATGGTCACTTTACATTAAAATAAATCTTTAGATATATAATGATTACCAATCTTGCTGTTATTAAAATACGTACAGTATATTGTATCTGATGATATTGAATAAAAAGAAAGATGTACAGTGCCGCGAACTTTCTAGGTTCTGAACTTGTGAGACAGATGAAATTAGCAAGACTAATATCTGTATTCAGTCACCTATATTACACTGAAACAACATCCATATTGAATGAACTTTATTACACTGAAACAACATCCATGTAAACTGAACTTTATTTCACCGAAACAACATAAATTATTCCTAGAGTACAAGGTTAAGAAACATTTCCGTGTCTCGACCATCAATCCTCTTCAAATCCCGCGGTAAAGAGACGTTGTTTTCAGCATGATTTCGGAATGTCTTAATCGGGGTGGAATGCATTCTCATTTTTTTCTTAGGGGACAAGTTTGTTGAATATGGCGAACTTTCTAGGTACTGAAATCTTTAGTCAGATGAAATTTGCAAGAAACAACATCTGTATTCAATCAACTATATTACACTGAAAAAACATTTGTATTCAGTCATTTTTATCACATTGGGATGACATCCGTGTTCACTAGAGTCCATTTTATTCAACTGAGATAACATCCGGATTCAATCTACTTTATTCAACAGGGAGAACATCAATATTCAATCCATTTTATTACACTGAGTTAACCCCCGTATTTAATGAATTATTTAACAGAAATA
>JAECUM010012406.1:0-91527 GCA_016617855.1 Megalonaias nervosa | reverse complement strand
AAAAAAAAAAAAAAAAAAAAAAAAAAAAAAAAAAAAAAAAAAAAAAAAAGACCAAAAATAAAAAGAACAACAACAAAAAAAAAAAACCGAGATCAAAATTTTCATAAACATAATTTAAAAGACATACTTTCAGTCAACCAAAGGCGTCAATACTTTTTTTCACTTGGAACTGAAGTCTCTACATGAAATGAAACTTATGGCAGGCGAAATGTAGCTGGCTGCAAGCTGCATCGAATTTTCAATCAAATTTCAAGAATTCTGTAATATCTACTGTTAATAACGTAGAAACTTTACGCCGTAATACATGCCTTAACCCTAATGTGCATCCATGGGTTAGAGAACCCATTTCCATCGTTATACCTGCATTAACCCGCGTACTCATGCATGGATTAGACCATTCCGCCTTTTTATTAAAAATGCACATTATTAAAACTTTCAGCCAGGTGATTTAACTTGTGTGTTCATCCTCGTTTTCTGCGTACACACCTGCTATTAAAACAACATCTTGGACTTGTTCAATGTACAAAGTTTTACCTCTAAGTTGAGTTACGAAATGACACTCCTAGAGTTACAGCAAGACACACTCCCGCTTCTTTTGAATCATACCACGTATATTGGAGCTAGAAAATTTGAAAACATGAATAAAGACTTCAAATTTTTTGTTTTAAATTATTTTGAAAAACTTCTTATTGTATTTGTACTTTCCATGATATATACATTAAACAAGAGGTCTGAGAACAAGCTTTAATCTTGTGATCCAAGATTTTATAGACTGAGTTACTGGTCTAAATTTCATTAAGAGAACCTATGTCTGAATTTTAACTTAAGTTCAAAATAAAAAAAAAATCTGATTGTCTATAATTAAGTCTGACTTAAAATGTAAATCTAGATTTAACTTTTAAAACTTATAGTACTAAATTAGGACAATGTCTCAATGTGTCAAAACGTGCTGATGGGGTTGACTTAACACTGGAAAACAACTGGCCTGCAGAAATCAACTGATCCTCCCAATGAAGTTTAATAACGACTTCGGAAACTTTTAACAAGCTCCGCGACTGTCGGTATTATTTGACCCTTCTCAAGTCTCACAGATCACGGGCCAGCGGGCCAGCAGCACATGGCACTTCTGCTAGAACTCAAAGGCCAACAATGTCGCCTTTTTACATATCAATTAGAAGAACTTTAGAAGAAACGTAGTATTATAATGAGTGTTTTCAACCTTGTTTACTGACAATAGCTCAAAGCCTTGTATACTCAATGACTTTAAAACTTTTACTCCGCTTGTCACACGCGAGTGTATGATTTAAGCAAGTGCACACGAATTCGTGACGAGCCTTCCCCAGTGTGCGCACAAGTGAAGCTACTCCACAGTCAGGCCAGTTTACCGGCAACATGCTGGTTGACTGATCGATTACTGGCAAACATGCTGTTGACTGATCGGTTCTTTACCACTTCGGCCAACACACAATCTCAAACTCTGCCATCCGAATTATTTGATCCTCGACTGCCTCTGAGTATATTTTACTAATTGGATTGAAACTATTTTGTGCTGCGGCGAGACCTTCCGAACAGATCCGTAATCATGAACACGGTCATATTGAAATTATTTTACCAGCCCCACTGGAAACACCGGTTGCTTTTGATATAGATCCGACAAGAATTCCAATTTGTGTACCAAATGATGGTGGCCGTGGTCACAATTCCAGCAACACCAAGACCAACAATTGTTGTCTTCAAATAGCACAAACGACGATACATACAAATTTTTATTATACGAGTAACACGGTTCTTGGCGATTTCATCTCGCAGCTGTTGCTCCGCTTCGATTATTTTCGCGTCTGTAACAATGAGGATCTATCATAGTTCTTCTAATATTAATGCGATGGCGAACTACAATTGCTCGACCAGCTGACATTCTTAAGGCGCAACACGCACACCTACTTCTTAACAATTATTCATTGTTACTGGTACGACTGTCATACAATCATAGAAAATATCTTTCAGTGGAATATTTAAATTTCCGGCGATTGTCTTTTTGAGGCCTGTCACTGCGTTCATAAAAATCCACCGTAATTTACCATGCGTGTGATTGCGAGTTGTGGATTGGGTTCTTGCTTGCCAGACTTTTTTCATAATGATAAGTGGTAAACCAGATGTTTACTAGAACTTGAGTTCAAGGGTTAGTGGAATTTTCCATTAAAATTATTAGTTTTCTAGAACATTCTCTTTGCAACGTAGGTCAAGTGAAATATGTATAAATAGATGTTTGGGAAACAATTATTCATTCCTGTCATAATTCGAATTGTTCTGAATGAACCGAAGTTTCTGCAATTTGATTGGATATAAACGGTCGTGTGATACTGATCAAGAATTTTCTAAAATTATGCAGACCACTTTTGGTTCGCAGTTACCAGGTAATTTTATGTGAAGCTTTATCTATACCAACGTCTTACACCATAATATTAATCCCCACCCACCAACCTTTGTGATTTCCAACCAAAATGTGCAAGCCCCGATTAAAATTGCTCATTAGAAGTTAAAACAATGTAGTTGCACAGTCATCCTGGCATTCCAACACTCGCCCCTTTTGCCAAAGAAAGCACATGGTAGGCTCTACAAGCCAATCTTGATAAATTATTGCATTTTGCTTCAACAATGTTTCGTCAGCTGTTATTCAAAGTCTGGGTCATATATTGCGCAAGGGATCTCACTAAAAATGGACAAGCTTTTGCTTTTGAAAGATTGAATATGCGGAGAGCAAGAACAACGGATGCTATAACAATAAGTGTCAAAGACAAGCGTAATGTTAGGGAAAAAAGGGAATACCTGGTTTATAGAGCATCAAATTTTATATACTAAAATAATGATAATAATAAGCTCTTTATATGACTGGCATGACACGCTCTGACACACTATCCTATGTTACTATTTAAAGAATCAACGACTCTTGGCTAGCGAATGCTCTGACACACTATCCTATGTTACTATTTAAAGAATCAACGACTCTTGGCTAGCGAAGACTGAGCTAGATATTCACTAGGAGATAAAGAAAAAACTTCGAGCTACCTAAAATTGAATGTTTTGTTGAAATCTGCTGATATGATGGGTATCGATGTGTAACTTCAATTACTTTGTGAGTGAATTGGTAAAATTTACACATCGATCAATACCCAACCAAAATCATGTAATCGTATATTATGATCAGTCTGTGGAATCATTTACAGTTGTGTTCAGATATAATTTGACAGGAATTATTTATATAAATTATTAATTGGAATTACAAAGTGCTCCATCACTTTTTGGACTAAGACACAGCTTGGGGATTACTGAGAACTCATTCAAATGCAATCTGGTTTATATTGTTGTGGTACATCAAGACATTCAAGACCACCGGAATTCATTCGGAACATTCTATATTTTTGGACTTGTGATATGACATTTGGCACCACTTGGGATTTAATTCACAATACTTTGTGTCTCTTAAATTTTCACTTCGTAACTTAGAGAAATCCATTATTTGTTAATTTTACGAAACTTGTTGGTTTCGGTTCTTTCTGTTTACATAGTTTAAGACCTTTAGTCGTAACATTTTGAGCGTATTGGATGGGTTGGTAACACCATTCTGAAGCAGATATTTGTTGACAAGCGCAACAAAAGTGCCATAAATGTTAACATCCGCTGTCAGCTGATCTAACATTCGCTGTCAGCAAATTCCGTAACATGGTCATCATGTTCAGAATCCATAACTTGTTTGTAATGATAAATCTAATCTTAAACACGTACGGTTAAGTACAGGTCCTGTTCATAAATCCAAGTAAACGACACCGGCTACCCTCGTGTGTCAGATCATCGACGCAAGTTCATTCAGCATAAAGATACTTCCGAAATGCTTGATTAACTTTTTCATCGCCAGTTAGACAAGATTTGTTTGCGGTGCGGCCTTTTGCGAGTAGTCCCGGGTAACCAAAGAACTCTGCCTGAGGATATTCTGCGAGTTATCCAGGGTAGTCGAAGATCGTTTAATTTTTTTAAAAGTTTGTTTACGAGACACTATACGGCTACCAACATAATTTTTCAAAGTCATCCCAGATACTGTTCTGACTGCCTCTAACGCTGCTGCTTTTGCAACCGTGGAAGCTGCAGACACTTACAACTCTGGAATGGCCGCGAGGAGTGGAAACAGTCCGCTGGTCTTCTGTTTTTGTTACACTTCTGACTCTGACCACTTTAATTTCACTGAGGTTTTTTTTTGTTTGGCTGCATTAAGACGATCAGTCTATTGCTGGGTCAACCACATGGGATAATTCTAGTAAACGTTTCCGGACAAAGTTTTAATGTGACAGCGCAAGCGATTCATGTTGCACTCTTTATTTTCTCAAGCTGTTTTGGGCTGAGGCCAAGACCCTCATTCAGCTACCTGCACCCTCCAACAACAGCATCTTATGAGAGAGAATCATAGCAGTACATCTGTTACCACAGGCGGGGATCAGAGTTACATGTGCATGAAAGTACATTCAACCACAGACTGTCTAAACAGGTCCAGGTGTTCCAGTGAAAACTGATAGCTCGGGTACCACGTGGTGAAATCGTGCTGAGAAATCTGCAGACTTGTGTCGACGTTTTGGTCTTGGCCCATTAACGACCACAGCTTCTAATATGCATGTGCTACATGATTGTTAGTAAAATCAAGCAAAATGTCTTCCGAGGGTTCTTGATGACCATTTAACCGCAAAGAAACTTCAGACACTCTTAAATGGTCATATATCATTTGATACATATGTTGTCTACTGCGCGCCCAAGTTATACTCCGAAACTCTATGACTACATGTCTTGGTGTGTTGACACCTTGTTGGGTAGTTATTTGCCATATTAACTACTGAGCGTTGTCTTCATACGAGTCTGTGGTAAAAGTGTGAAATAATAGCGGTGATGTGCGTCCAGAACTCGTAAACCACAACAAACCTGTTTTTGCAGCTATCGAAGGGATAATCACAGGCATCCACAATGCTAATTTCAACAACACAACTTTACAATCATCAGCAAGAACAAGACTCCAAATTGCATTGTTGCTGTCAGGCTTTCTATATAATACGACTGTGTGTTTGGCTCCGAAGGTAGCCTTGTGAAAGTCTCTCAAAAACTCGAATATATGACTGAGAGGAATCGTGCACGAAAATAATAATGATGGTTCATGATGACGCGATGCAAATCCAGTGTTGTAATTAGGATCCTAAAACGTTATATCTTCTATACCTACACTGACATGGTGCACTGCACGGTCCACAGCCCATAGTGTTGTAAATTGTACATGCTCTGCATTATTGTTTGCGTACTAAACGGTGTCATAGACGGGCCAACAGACCTCAGGTAATCTTCGCTGTATCTGACGTGTCTGATAATCGTGGTGGCAATGTCAACGTTTCTCAAACATGCTTCGGTTTACTTTCCATCGACGAGATTTCCTGCGCTGCTGAACAACGCCATTATGCAGTTGCTGACAAGTCCAAACTAGGTACCTATGGCGTAACTGGTATCGTCGACGTCTTCTTGTACAACTTTTCAATCGATTTTCAAGAAAGCTTCACACAGGAGAAATACCGATCTGTGTAATGTACTTGCAATTATATTCGGTCTTTTTTTTAAGAATTCGTAGCTGGGTACGAATAATACTGATAATATCGGACGATTCGGTCTATCTAAGAAGGAACTTCCATGTCAAACGCGGAATTGGATGCTTCTTCAAATTTAGCCGTTGTTTATATATGATCGGTTTCGTCTAATATGTTTTTGCCATCCGCGCTTAGTCCACAACCGCAATCCGCTTCCCATTGCCGCGTTTGCAATCATGGAAAAGGTCAGACGTTGCTGAGCAGCTTCATTGTAAATTTTACTGACTGGCGAGGGTATTGTTTCTGTTAATGGAAGTGCTATGACCTTTTGTTCTACACGAGGTACTCGAGTCACTAATTGTTGTCCTCGACCTCAAGTCTATTGACCATACGTTATCCCAAGGTTTTCAACCGACCCGAAGCAATGTTTCTAATGCAAAATATGACACGCTTTTCATCTTGTTTAGTGACTGTTGGCGCGTGGAAGCCGCAAGCAACTTTAGTGCGCCTGTAAACAATCTCTGGACAACGTCACCAAGGTCATATCCGTTATATGTAATGTAAACGGGGTTTCTCGGGTTATCAACACACACTGACATCACACGTCCAGGTACGATTGTCATTGATTTAAATATCAGGTCGATCTCTAATGTACTGTTGTTAAGATCTTCCCGCGGCGATCTACCATGTGACTGTTCTGGTCCACAAGATTAAAATGAAGCTTTGTCAGCCGGAGATTGTGACATGGATGATACGCAGGCGTGGGCTTAATCGATATCAAATCAGCATGTTCTACGGTTAGTGAATACCCAAACAGTATGTAACCTTGAGCAGTTACGTTTGCGGAAGCTCCGCTTTTGTGACTGCCAACGATGGTGTCACGGGTAAAATCGATCTGAATCGTTATGGTAATCCTGACAATATCTGGAGCGAAATGGAATCCATACCCTACAAAGTTCAAGTTAATCGCGTGCGGCTCTACGACGTCGGTCGGCAGCCTCTGCTATGGCATCGCTGGCAGATTTCGTAATCGTATATGTTTATCATGGTTGTTAAATTGCCTTATCCAAACCAGTACGATATTTTCGTGAAGTTCCGATCAATTCAATAGTTTGGAAACTATACTGGTCGTTGGTGACATTTTCGTAACTCAGCCCTCTACTGGTTGGCAGCACATTAAATCCAATGAATATTTGCAAGATCAAAGCGCCAATACCAGAAAATATATTTCAGTTGTCTCGGATAACTTTTGGCGCGTGTGTGTATGAAGTCGTATCACATAGATCACGTCTGTGTTTTTTTGTCGGTCTCGGAAAAATATCCTCGCTGGGTTGTCTTGATGTTCAAGCATTGCATAATCCTATGCAACATGACTGTGTCACTCGAATCAAGATTATAAATGGTAGGAGCTTCATCATTGGTGGTAAGAACAATGATGGATGATTTACTTCTTGACGACGACTGAGTACATCATCACATGGTTAATCGTCCGACAACTGAGAAATCAGGCACAGGCAAACCCACTTTAACCATTTCATGATTAGAATCAACAATAGTTGGGGTTTCCCTGATCCAGCATGGCCAATTATTAACGCGCGAACTAAGTTAGGAAACACGGCACCGTCCCAGGGTGGCCTAGACTTTGCCTGCGCGGAGGAGTCGATGACGGTAAATGCAGACATTGATCTTTTTCTTGATGGCATGTTGAATGCCTCTTATTGTATTACACAATCTTGCCTTCATATTGTGGGCGATGCAGCATGAAACTTGCTTATTAAAACAATCGTCTGGCGGTGATGTCACAGCTGCGTTAGCTGAGCTACTGCGGATACCGTGGAATAAATATCCTGGTGAAAAGCACATCCTTGAAAAAACTAATGTGGGCCTGAGACACCAATGGATATACGACATGATTCTAACAACCATCCAAAGCCTCGGGAAGCACCTATAAATCGTGTCGATGCTGCATGTTACCAACATCATCTCGCCTAACATGCATCAAGTGATATAGATCTTGTCCATTACTTGAATGCGATTAATCCTACTCTTAGAGAAAGAATCGCCATATGGATCATCAAAGAATGTATGAAGGATAAGATTCTCATTGGAGGTAAAAATATATTGACATAATAAACAAACACGGTTAAGAATCTATTCTCGAAATCCTAAAGTCCGCGCGGTTACGGAAAAGTGAATCTGCCGTTGAAAACTTATCAAGCGCGGAAAAAGTCATCCATGGGAATTCCTGAGTATGGTTGACTGAAAAAGCATTGTGGCATATTTACCTACCTGCGTCAACAAAAGATTTCCATCGGATGGTTTGATGTGGGAACACCTAACGAAGTTTATCGGGCTGATCAGTTAAATTACCATTAAATTATCGTAGATATTGTTAGCAAATACAAGCGGAGTCATTAATTTAAAAAAATTCAGCAAGTGTCGCAGATGTGCTTAAACGTACTGATGCACTTTCACCACTAATATGTGTTACGTATATCTATATTTTCTGTAACTTCTGGTCAATAATTTTATTTAATTTTCGTAGTTTTTATTCATGGTCGTAAACTGCAAAGAATATTTTTTGTTACAAATTGTGTGCATAATTTGGCTCTGTTGAAAACACAAATCACGTAGGATCTATAAATAGTTGTTTACGTACGTGTTGACAATCAGTAATAATAATCGTAATTATAAGACCTAAAATGGCGCCTATGGCGTAGTTTCTCAGTGACTGATGGGATATGGAAGTTTGGAGCTTCCCCATTGGTTGCGTGAGGTCATGTGAATATAGTACGTCGTGACTTATTACGTCGTAAATCAATAGTATATGTTGTCATATGGGGTTCATTACGAAATACTCTCGCATTTTACGGTGTATATAAGGAGAAAGTTAAACATTCAGTTTCATTCCAATTTCTGGAGTCATTCACACTTTTTGTGTTCCTGATGTTAGTCTGCAGACGTATTTTACGTTGTACTTAGATATTTATCGACAGGAAAAGCATCTGTTTGGACTGTTCAGTGGTGATAGAAAGTGCTCATTATTTTTGACAATAATATTTTTCTGGAACTGTTATAAATTATTCGAAAGAATCCTGGACGACGCCATCTTGACAACGTCACGGTTCTTGGAGGACCAGTAATATTCCGGTATTGAAATTATATGGGACTTTTCATTCGTTTAGGAGTTTCCAAGACTTTAATAAGTCAAATTTGGATTCACTTCATTATACTGTAAGTTCCTCTCACATTTGTCATTTATCACTTTAATAATTAAATTGCTTGTTGAGTTCTACTAATCTTATTGCTTTTTCGTCTTTTCTGTTACTTAAGTTTGTGACCACAGAGTCGTAACACATGGCCACGACTGTTGCAAGTGGACCCGGCAAAGAATTTCTCGCAGACGTTTCTGTGTAGTTAGCAAAAATTAAGATGCTGGTTCGTGTTGGACATGTTAAGATACATCGCGACCTGGCTGTTATTTAAAGGTTTACCTGTACACATGCGGAACGATTATTCCGACATCATCACTCACAAGACTTGTCAATGAGGTCTCGGTCTCGGATTCTTAGTGGTTGCACTCTGGAGTGATCTCGGATCTCAGAGCGATCTCGCGAGTGAGTGATGCATATTCCATCAGTCATTGCGGTGAATAATGAAACTGAACACGCGATTGGGTTAAAACCTACCGAGGCGATTCTTCGGAGACTGTCACCGTTACGAGTAAATCAGCTGCAAAACAACACCATGTTAGCTCCACTCGGAAACAATTTGCTTCCATATCTATATTCACCGGGGGAATTAAAAGGCTGGTAACGTCGTGGTAGTGACCAGGTATAGTCCATCGATGTATTTACAGTTTTATACAAAACTGATTTTCCGGAACAGCTAACATATTACCATCTAGCGCAGTTGGTGAGCTGACGACTCACATCAAGCAGAGTATTTGTGCGAGAATAATTGCAAGTCATCATTGCGAATACAGAACGACCACCAAAGTGTATTTTAATTCACTAGCGCATCTATCGTAAGTTGATTCACAATCGCATGGCGCCTAAATGCGTAAGTGGTGATTTCATTGGGAATATCCACCGCTTGGTGTCAAGCGGGAACAAACTCGCCATGGTGCAACGATACAAACCCATACGATATTTATTTGACCGGATCAGATTTGCTGCCTTTGCGACTTCGCGTCGCTCACGGAAACATTCCACATAATGTCATGTTTGAGATCCTTCGCGACAACATTCCGGAGAACTTCTTTCGCCTTTTTGATATTCTTACCGCTCTGCGGTACGATCACGATTGAGTACATTTTAGGACACAGTCCCACATACTCTTCGATCGACTTTTCCGCATATCCATTCTTGAACTTACTAACAACTTTTTAATTGACATTGCTAAAAAGTGTTTGTCTTTGGTTTATTTCTTTGTGTGGATAATCACGTGTGTCAAATTCATTTACAAGTATGTTTAATGCTATATCTGCATAGACATCGTCAGTGGTGATACGCATAAGAAGTGAATCGGTGTCTGTTATGAGAATCCTGACATGATCCTGGTTAAACGGTTTGATCTTGTCATAGTAAAAGTCGCACGTCAAGAACTTCGTCAAGTCCAACACAGACTCGCCGATATAGATAGGCTTCGTCAGTTTTAGCTTAGCTTTCTTATTGTGAACTGCAAGTAGTCTCTATGACTCGCCATAGAAACACCACCATGGTTCAACACCACTGTTCAAAACAACAGATGCCGGTCTGTGTCCAGTTTTACCTTTGTCTTTGAAAATAGAGTATCCCAGGCCATCTCTGGTGATGAAAAGTAATGGCTGGGTTAAGATTGTACCCGCGCATAGCTGTATCATGGAACGTCTCAAAGGCATCTGCGAGTAAAAGCACGTCTGTTCGCAGGTACATACGAGCAAAAGGTAATGAAGCATAATCTTTTTCTAAATTTCCCTCGCTGGACAGAGACAAGTAAAAGACAACTGAGCGTAATCTTTTTCTAAACTTCCCTCGTCGCTGGACAGAGACGAGTAAAAGGCAAATGAGTTTTAGTAAACTTTTCCTTTACCAGTCAGCAAGGTAAATATTCCATCATCAAGGATACCATCCGTATTGACGAGTGATTGTAAAACGATCATTGCCAATCATTGTGAGATTGCCCGCCAGCTTGTCCAGGCTGGAGTTCAGAAACTTCAGTGAATCGATGAATTACAGGTGGCCGAGCCTAAACATCATGTATTTTTTCATTGTGATGGGTATGGTACTGTTGCTGTATTCGGTACTGTTGCGAGTCCTTGCATAATCAGGTGGCCACCATACCGACGCAGATTATGAGTCCCAATTAAACGCGCTCACTGCGATACCTGTATTTGTTTTTAGTGTCGCCTTATTACACTGCACCGGAAATTATGTATCCAAAAATCTGAGTTCATTCAGATGCTGCTGATAATATCGCTGGTGACCTGCTTGATCGCACTTGCGTGATATAACGTGGATGTGAGCGCATATTTTAAACATTTGTTGTCACTGTTTTCCATGTTTACCACTCACCGCGTCGGAACACACCTTGGTTTTAGTATGTAAAGTGATCCGCCGAATAGTATATTTGGAAGAGCTGTTATGTATATTTAGTTTGACCTTTGTCCATAATTGAAAGTAGGAGCTTGGGGAAACCTGATTAATGTAATTCCCCCCCCCCCCCCAACATATTACATTGCTAATTTTATCTTTGAGTTTAGGTTATATATTATGTTTTCTTTAATTTGAATAAAGGACATTGGTTTTCCTCTCGGGAATTCCTGATGGATCTAATATTTATCATGCTCTTTAAAAAACTTTTAGTGTTGGACCTGATCTTATTTATAACTTAGTATAATCTGGAAATAAACTTTTGACCCTCATTCTGGTCCTCTTATTTTGTCTTATGTTTTTATATTAAGTTCTTTATATTTGAATTACTCATTCCTAACTTAACATATGAAGTGGAATCAGTCCTTTAGTTTCGTTCAGTTGGAGAGAATTTATTAAATTATTCACTGGATTTACAAAGTGCTCATTAATACTCTTGGTCTAACTCACTATTTTAGATTTCTACAAGTTCAGTTAGAGACATTTTGGATTATATCATTTTGATACATCTAGACTTTTAGCACATCAACACTTTTCAAGGCTACTGGAACATCAGCTCATTAAATATTGGAATTCATTTGGAACACCATTGGAATTCAATTGGAATAATTTATACTTTTGGATTTGTGAGAGAACGTTCAGGACTATTTGGAATTTAATTCACAATACAGATAGTTCTCTTCAGATTTTCACTTTGTATTCTTGGGAAATAATTATTTTGTTGAATTTTACAAAACTTGTTTGATTTTTGTTATTTTCTGTAACTTGATTTTTGCTATTTTCTGTAACTTGAATTAAGATAATGGAGTCGTAATATAATCCAAAAGTTATGAGAGTACGGAGTTTGATTATAGAAACTTTATATATATATATATATATATATATATATATATATATATATATATATATATATATATATCTGTGTGTGTGTGTGTGAAATGGACAATCAGGCATAATAATGCATGATAAAACAGGTAATACGACTACCCAAAATCTATTTTAAAGAAAAAGATGAACATAGTTATCAAGAAAGTGTTTTCTTAATAAAAAATAACTATGCACTACTTCCCTATTTCAGTCTAATTTTTTATTAATGTTTCCAATTCCTTTTCAAGGCCTCTTATTACTCTATGATTCATAAACAGCAAACTTCCTTCTGGTAGAAACCGACTGAGAACGAGGCAGACTTTGTCCACTTTAAGAAATGCTTCCGCCGGTTGGCTGAGAATTCGCACATGTTCCTGCAGACTGCGAATTATTAATTTTAGTACATTTTCGGCCAGAACCCGGTTCTCTGTTTCGTGACATACCAGTGTGAAACCAGTATTTCCCGCACCGAGCCAAACCGCAATCCGGGTCTTCGCAAATGACTCTCCTTCGAGTAGTCTGATAAAACCGAGTTCAAATTCTGGAAGTGTATCATCGTTGGATAATGTCTGAATATCTTCTTCTACTGTTCTGTTTGCAACGGCCCTTCGGAATTGGTATTCAGAATGAACCTATGATAAAATAAAATAAATCTGCATTCTTGACTGTTTAATAATAGCCCCTCCTCCTGCACATCGAACATTTTTCAGGATTATAAGATCTACTATTTCATGGACAACATTACGAATCTATAGGCATCAAATGCAGTAGTATGCGTCACCTCATTTATATATCAAGTGTATTAAAACATTGAAATTTTTAAGTTCCAACAAAGTAGCCAATATATCTATAAAATGTAAAATTGCAGATGACGGTGAACAATTTTGCATTATCAGTAATTTAATTATGTTGTAGATTGATTTTTCTGCTTCCTGGCACGACACCATGAATTTAGGTTTTCATTAAACACCGCGATGACTTAATTTAACATGAAACCTCGACAGATGGCACCCTACCCCCCGAAACATGGAAACGTTGAAAGGCAGAGACGAAAATCTCATGGATTCAAACTGCGATTTGCCACATTTCTTATATTGCCATATTCGACTGTTTTAATCGTTACTTAAGGCAATTAGGGACCTGGAAAATGCTATTGGTTTTAATAAATTTCAGTAGTTATGCTTCGTACTCACGCTAATGCCTATATATCCAGGGTCAGAGCCGAATGAAAAACTACATTGCAATATTACGTAGTACGTAAAACGACTACAATGCTGTCAGGCATTTTTGCGCACCTTAGGTTTCCGTCACCAATATTGAAGCAAAATGCATACCGAATTCGATCGATTGACGAATATAAAATACTGCAATGCTTACCATTTAAAAAGGGGCAATTGTCACCAGAATATTCTGTTCAAGATAATATTAATTTTGGGCACACCGGATACCACCCCTGCGTTTTCGTGACTCGCGATATGTCGGCATTTTCTGCGCATAGCTTTGAAAAGATGTAATGTTTTATTAATCGGGGTATAGAAATGAAATACATAACTTTGGACTGTTTCTGTCAGCATTTCGGTCCAGCAATTAGGTCAGGTTTATAGCTGGTTTTACAAAAATTCAACGTAACAATGCAAATAAATGGCAAGAGATATTAAGCAAACGGAACTGATCGTGTATAAAAGTTAGCAAAGTTCAACATTTTATACAAAAAATAAGCTATTTTGTTGAAGAGAACCAACAATGAATAGGATGTAATGTGTTTACAACGTCTCATTTATGGGGGGAAAAAAAAAATATTAAAGAATTTAGAAACAGACTATACGCTGGGGAATTTCTTGAGAATCCCGTTCCAGCGCCAAGTTGACACGTTGGGTAGCAGACGATCTTGTACGTGTAGGACATCTTGTACGTGTAGGACAGCTTCTTGCAAAAATTGGAAATTTGGATTAAAATGCAATATTGTTTTAAGGTATACATTTTCATCTTTTATATAATGTATTTATTTTATGATTCTAAAAGATACATAGTAAATAGGATTTTCTGGTTAAAAGTTCAGGAAGGTCATGGAGTGGGTCTTCATGTTTACATTTAGAAATAACATTTTCATATGCATGTAGGGTAGAAGTGTGAGATGTTTTTGCACACTTTATGAATATTACTTTCCTCAATTAAAGGAAGACCGTTCTTTCTTGATACAAATTGGATTTTCGACCAAAAACAACAGGTGATCCAATGTTTACAAGAATGTCGTATCGTTGCGCAGAAATACCCGACATGGTAGGGTATTCTAATTATAAACAGTGCGGAAGAAATTATTTTCTATACAAAATTAGCATTGCACCGGTATTTACCTGGGCGGCTACTTGTTCTATTTGCGTTCTCCGCGTTGCTTTCAAATCTGATGGTTGTTCTACTTCGTTTCTTGAATCACAGTCGTCATCTTGACCATACATTTGATAAAATAAAACCTTGCATGGCCCTGGTAACAGTGTGTGAATTATAAAGGCGTACACCATTTCTACCATCAAGTAATATTCGCTGGTACCCTGTTGATTGGGATCATGACTGGTTTACAACTAGGATATATCTATTATAATGTAGGCCTATGACCCACGAGTAGGTGTCTAACCGTTGCACTTCCGTAAACAAATGCGCGTGTACGGGTGACGGACCCCAGTGTTTGTATAGTATTAGGAGGAGAAAGGCAGTGCATGTGTTCAGTTTTTGGACAGATAGGTTGTTGTTATGTTTAAATTAATGTCAATTCTTTGAGTTACCAACCATTCAAAACTTCGCGATAAATCATACGGCATATTTTTGTCTCACAACAGTAGATTATTGTCTCGCAAACATTGCAGAGGACATCCCGAATGCGTACCTTTCTTTATATTCACCACCATCCTATAATAATAATAATAATAATAATAATAATAATAATAATGTTATTATTATTATAGGCCACCAGCCCAAATTACATATGTGAAAAAATATGGTTCAACCATGCAGCATAACAATTCTCAGATTAACACACACAGACTCAAATTTCTGTAGATTTTCCTTGATAAATAAATATTAGTTTTGCTTAAAGTTATAAAACTTTATGTGAATTGCATTACAATGAATGCATGAAGGTAAATCGGCATTTCTCATATTATCATATATCATTACATGGGACATTTAACAGCAAAGCAAAACTCTTCTCTTTCAACTTGGGGGATATTTTAAATCTTAACCTATTTTTACCATCTTAGGAAAGGTCCATTTCTGAACATATACAGTAAGCAAACACAGAAGAGTTCAAACAATCTATATAGTATTGACAACTCAAACCATTTCTGATCTTATTACTGAATCATAGTCTATCCATTAAATTTAACCTGCCATTTAGTTCTTGTAGAAAAGTATCTTACCGTTTAAATAATAATGAAGAAGTGTTTCACGTCACCCATCCCTTGATTAACCTAACCTATCAAAACAGTAGATTCTTAACAATCACAGTTTGCCCCATGTCAATAGTCAGTTATAACTTTGTTTTGGGAATCTATCATCATTCATCTTTAATAATTTAAACCAGTATTAATTTTACTATATATTACAAATTGCATTGGCATACTGCCTAACTCCTTATAGATAAAAGCATTTGGAGTCTGTTTTGTAATACCAATAATATATTTATAAAAAGACATACCTACAGCTTCAGTGTAATTAAATTTGTAAAAATACCAACTTCTGACCCATAATTTAGAATTCTATTTGGAGTAGAGTTTTTGTAGATAGTTTATCAAGACGATTATGTTTAGTCTTCAACCTATAAAGTGCCTTTGCTGCTTGTGCTGTGATTGTTTTTTGACATATATATACCATGAAGTTTTAGAAGAGAATACTCAACCAAGATATTTGTAAGATACCATCTCTATCAGGCAATCACCAAAATACCATGAAACCTTTCATATCCTCTCAAATATCTCCCTTTTCAAAAAAACTAGTTTTATTTTTTTTCCAGAGGTTGCAGTATTCTTTCAATTTATTTATACTTCTTTGAAGCTGAATACAGTTTCAGCAAAGGTAACCAAGCCATCTGCGTACAACAGTGTAACTATCTTAGCAAATTTTAATGTTACACATATTTTGATCAGAAATATGTCTTTAAATAATTTAGAAATAATGAAAATAAAATAGGTATTAAATAATAATAATAATAATAATAATAATAATAATAATACATGTAATAGGAATAACAATAAAGCAACATATACAATGTTGAGATTCACATTGATAGATACTGGATGGTTTCTTACTCATCGCCTCAACTGATGGAACGATCCTTTATGTGTCGGACAATGTACTCCAATATCTAGGCTTTAATCAGGTAAGATAAAAGTGGAAAACATTTTATTTGATTATTCTCTTTTGTCCAGAATTATTATTTATTGGCGACATTTTCATTTTTAAACAAAACATATATCATTGTATATATGTGAAACAAAAGTGCATGAGGTTAAACATATATTTCAGTGATAGCATTAAACTATTTACATGGTGCCCATGTCTTTTAACTAAGAAATGCTATTCTCACAGCCACTGTACGTGATCTTCAGAAGGCTATTTAACAGCTGTTGCATATACAATTTACTTAAAAGCTATTTGTACATTTGCTGTGTACCTAATCTGCCATTTTTTCAAGTCATTGCAGGTAAAATTGGTATAACTGTGGCCAGATTAATGGCAGAGAAAATGGAGCAGTCTCTCCAGGATCCCTGTCCCTTTTGGGGGGTGGGGGTGGGGAGTGGTACAATGCAGTTTAAATGATATGGCAGGGGTTGATGGGGTGTGCCTCTGGTTTAAATTGCTTTTTGACCTCATACCACCTTAATCTGGCCTGTGTACAATGTTACACATTTACTGCTCCAGTCCCAGCAGTAACACAAACTTCAGAAAATTCAACACTGTTCCATTCATTTCCACAATTGCAGGTAGAAGTTGCCACAGGTGGCCAAGTGGTTTAAGGTGCTCACCTTTACAGATCACTGACATCTCACCTCTGTCTATGTGGGTTCAAGTCTCAGGCTTGTCCAACATGGGTATGTGAGCAAGCTTGCCAGTAATGTCCCAGGGTTCTCCCAGGTTCTTTCTATAGAAAACAACTGGCCACCATGTATAGCCCAACATGTGCTGAAAAATGGTTGTTTTTGCATTAATCATTATTTGCTGTGTTTTTAACTCATCCAGTTACTACATATACTTTATTTATTACATATACTTTACATTTACTTTATATACTTTATAAAATATTCCTTATTTTTGGTATTAACCTTTACTATTTAAAATTTTAAAAACTAAAGTAATGCACAATAAAGGATAATTGAACTGTTTACTTTTTTCCTGATAAATAGATAACCAAACCCGTAATAGTACTGATGGGTAACCACCCATTAATATGAATACAAGCTTGGTGGCTGATGTTTTGAATTACCGGTAAAATGTTTTGCTGCTCGTCAGCTTTCATGTTGTTGGCCACTTCTGGCCAGAAACTGACATATACGTTATGGTTATCTGAGTTTACATAATTTTGAATATCCAGTCACAGTGAGGATAGGCTAGTCTATCGTGTGTGCATGGCAGCCGTGCAAATAGCCTTTTCAGAAGTTGGTACAATGGACACTTCCAAAACTTAAATGTATTGAATATTTTTTAAAAAGGAACCTTTTATTTCTAAAATTTCTTTTTATCATAAAACTATAAGATACTGAATCACAAGTTTTAGTATATTCTTACGTAGAAGTTAAATTACAAACTGATGGTGTGTGTGATAATTTGAGGGTCTTTCTGTTCTTCAATTAAGAAACTATGACTTAATGAGTGGTCTAGTTTTTTTGTGGATTTTTTCTATTATCAGTATATTTCTAAGATTCACTGACCACACAAAACACAATTAATGAAAACATTTAAAATAGGTTGGACATGGTAAAATTAATCCATTAATTGTATGCCTATCACTTTATCAAAACCAGTTTGCTTATGCAAATTTAGACCTTTCCTAAAATTTTAAAAGATTTTAATTTTGACAGGCTGGAGGCAAATATGCAAGATGAATGACTGGAGAAAATATTTACTTTATTAAAAAATCTACCCCAAACCGATCTTAATATATATTTTTTTAAATAGGTGGACCTTATGCACAGGTGCATTTATGGCATTGTACATCTGGATGACCATCTAGAAATTAAGAAAGCTTTAGAGGGAAAGGCAGATTGCTCTGACAACAAACAGGTACACAATCAATTGCTTCCTCCTTTTATAAAGAATTTACCTACCAGGTATTAGAAAATGGCTGGATATAAGAAAGTCCTGTCTTGGAACTTCTGACTAAAATGAGTGGAACTTGTATTTGGCACATGTTAGAATTTGGTCACTTTGCTGCCCCCAAAATATGAGTCAACTTTAAATTGTTCATTTTATTGTGGGCTGATGATGTCCCTTTTTCTGCATGACAAAATCAGCCACATTGTGGTAATTTTTTTGTATCTTGTACATTGTACTTGAAAAGAATTCAAATAAAAAATTGCATACATGTATATGGTTCATCACTGCAAGATACAGGCAGTAATCCAATATGCTTCTACAACCATGGCTGCTGGTGCAGATATTTAATCAGTTTTCATGATTATGCATAAACAATAATAAGTATTCATCAACACAATGTAACAATGTCCAACATATAAATCAATGTGCCCATTTGATCAATAAGTAAGTGACAGTACTTAGAAGAGATACTTCAACTCATTCAGACTGCATGAAAGGTCATGTTGGGTCACAATGAAAAATTTATTTGCACTTCCGGTGATTGCTTTGGCAAGTTTATGCATAATCGTGACAAACAAGGAAATCTCGGTACATGAGGCCACTGGTGATAAAGGAGCATAGCAGATTATTGCCCTGGCTTATGATGATATTGGTTTGGTTTTTATATACCTGCCTCTTAGTGCAGCATTTTGCCATGTGACCCTGTCTGTCCATAAACGTTTCCTTTCCTGCACATTAATTTTACTTCTAAATCATGTACTTTTTGATTTGGGGGTTGAAAGTCAATGATTAAGGTGACTTTGAATGAATAAAAATTGTTCCCACAAAACATAATTAAAAAAAAAAAACAAATACTAAATTTAGAGTAAAACAAAAGGTCAAGTTCACAGTGACTGCAAGAAGAAAAATGGTTTCTGCAAAATAGCATTAGTTTTACACCACAGACCTGGATCAAACTTTGTGGATGAATTGCACTTTGAGTCAGAAAGAAGCCTATGGATCTCAGGGTCAAAAGGTCAAAGGTCAGTGTTACTTTGACTTAAAGAAGAAAAATTGTTTCTGCGTAAAACGTTCACCAAAGTTGTGGGTAACTTACATGTTGGGTATGAAAGAATACTACTGATTCTGGGATCAAAAGATCAAAGGTCAACATCACTGTAATTACATATAATAAGAAAAATATTTTCAACAAAACAACTGCTTAAGTTCAAGACCATGAACTGTAACCAAAATTTTGTGGAGGGCTGGCACTTAAAGTATGGAAAAGGACTGTTGATTTTGGGTTCAAAGGTCAAGGTCATTGTAGCTCAAAGAAAATCTGACTGCAGGATATTTTTTTCTTGTTGTTTTGGGCGTAGTGCCATTTCTCAGCACAAGATAGGCTATACATAGCGGCCAGTACAACTAGTGGAGGAAGAACCTGGGAAAGCCTTTATAAGAACCACCAACCCACAGGAAGCTACAGGCTAACTTTCTCATATACCCACACTGGATGAGCCAGAGACTTGAACCCATGTGGACAGAGGTGATTTGGCAGTGTTCAGTAAAGGTGAACACTTTAGACCAATTGGCCACTCGGGGCCCCATTTTTTCTTGAGTAATTTCTTTGAACAAACTTTCTTAGATGGCAATAAAGAACACTCACACACACACATATGTATATGTATATATATATATATATATATATATATATGAGGTCAGTGATGTTAAGTCTGATAAAAAATAATGATTTTTGCACAAGAAGTTTACTTCTGGACCACACACCATAGCTAATGGTCAAAGGTCAAGGTAATTGGGACTCACTGGTCAAAGATCTCCAGTCAACTATTTCCTGTTATTGCCTATATAGAGGAATATTAAACATGGAACATGTGCATAATTGGTCATTTGTGGTACTCTTGTTAGTATCAACAATGCTTTAATAATTTTAATGTATTTTCTGGAAGAATGGATGGGTCTTTTCTATACAAAAACAATTACACCTGCTATTGGATACATGTCTTTAGCCAGTACTGTCATGAAATAATGCTGCTGCAAAATGCATAAATCATACTATAAACAATATATAATGAATATGCTTTTTTTTTTTTAGGAGAAAAAGGCTTGCAGGAAAGTTGATACAACAGAAAAGCAGTTGACAAATGAAATTTCTCCTATATCCTTTCTCTGCCGAATGAAATGCTTCAGTGGCAACACTGCTGGATTCATGGTGAGATGAAATGTTGTACAGAGTACCCGTAATACAAATCTTCCCCCTTTATAAGAATGTTTGTGGGAACTCTAAGTAAACTGTGTCATAAGTAAGAACTTTATACAAGGGATGTTCTGATGATTTGGTGTTGTGTGTTTCATGGCACAGCAAAATCTGAAGGCTATATTATACTAAGGCAAGTAGATGTCCACAATAAAGGACACACCACAGTAGCTGATAAGGACTGATCCAATGATGGGAATCAAACCTGCACCTTTCTTATCACAAGTCCACTGTCTTGTCCATTAAGCCACTGTGGCTCTTGAGGCATATTCTGACACAGTTTAGTCCATAAAGTGCACTGAAACACACAAATTGAGTAAATTTCCAGGTGTGAAATCATATTATAATTGGTTTTTATAATCAAGTATTAATAAAAGCAAAATAAATTTAATAACAATGAGAAAACAAAATTTGATTATTGGGATCCAAAACCATCCCATGTTATAAGGAAAGCTTTATGATGATGGGCTTTATAATGGTGGACCACATTATTATTTTGGGATTTATTGCCATAACCCAGAAAAATCTATTAAGATTAAAAATGTCCCAAAATTGTAATTGAAAAAACCAATCAGTGATCACTTCAGGTGAATGTACATGTATTATGTTTTGACAACAAACAATAGTGTCTAAATCACACAGTTTAAAAATGAATTATGTCAATAGTACTTTTTGGGGAAAATATCAGTGTATGCAGAAATATAGTGAATGAGGGCAATCTGTGACTTTATAAGATTATAAAATAAAAATGGGAAGAAAGCATAAGTAATAAAAGCAACGTAACACTTCAATAGTGTGACTACACAAACAAATGTCAAAAATCTGATCATTTCACCCATAAAAATGGGACTGGAGAGTATATATATTTCTGTAAAGCACATGTTTACACCTGAATGATACAAGTGTGTGACATACAGTCATAATTTAAAGATTGTGCATTTTGCTAAGTGATACCGGTTGTTCATTTCTGCATATAATAAACTTAGTCTTTGACAGACTACTGAAAACGTTACAGTCATAGCAGTTATGCTCATACAAATGGACAAGGCTTACAAGTGGACAGGGCACTGAATGGAATGCTTTGAGATAGGAACAATGCATTTTTTTTAAGGTGCTTTTGTATATGTACAATTTCAGGAGTCTCTGAGATGCCAAAATCAATGTATTTTCCATTCTGGACGCAATAAAGTTACAACAGTCATGTCCTCAGTAATCAAAATATCTATTTCTTTGACCTGTTTCTACAAAGCAAGTAACAGTCTTGTAGTGCCCGGATTATCAGAGAGTCCAGGTTATTGCAAAGAAATTAGGTGAAGTCAAATAGACCAGATCTTAAAATGTTAGGAGATTAAGATGTCTGCTGACTCTCAGTGCCTTGTCATTTCTTTGCAGGTATTTTGTTTTTAATGAATGGCTGTATGAATACCAATTTATTATACTTCAAGGTATTGGATGAATTCAATAAAGATGAAACAGACTACTCATTCTATTTTGATCTACTAAATTTTGTCCATTTCAGAAACTTCATTGCAGCGGCAAGATTAGATTTATCCCTGAGCTTGGAAAGGCAAACCGAATATCCTCTGATGTTGCTATCATTTACTGCCAGCCATTCATGTTGACTGGAAATGACTTCACACATGAAATCAAACAAGATGTGTTCTGGAGCAAACATGACATGGATCTCACCATTAGGGAGCTGGACAAAAAGTATTAAAAAGAATCTACTTTATATATTAGAAATAAAGAAAATGACTGAAAATCACATCATAATCTGTACAGCTGATTTTGTCTCCTTTTCAAACACCCTGTGCCTGATTTGTCTATTTCCACTAGTTTTCTGCAATGTTTGGTTATTTTTTTTTTTGTACAGATTGTCATTGAGACCATGAATAATGTTTGTCATACAGATCTGCTGGAGACATGAGAATCCAGGCACATAGTCTGCAATACCGTGGAATACATCAGCATGAAAATGAATGCAATCAAGAAGAAATTTCATTTATTTTCCAACATTTATGATAAATATTTTGTACCACAAATTGGCATCTGAGAATAAAGAACAAGGTACACAAGCTAATCAGGAATTTGTATTTGTACCTTTTTAAATCCTCATTTATACTTTTGTTTCATTCTTAAATTACATGTACAAAATGGATGATAGCAACATCAACAATACACCAACATGTTCTTAATTTTTAAACACTCTGGGTAATTTAAACACCCATGAATATAATTTCTGTCATATTTCAGATCACTCGAGATGATTGGATATGAGACTGATGAGCTGAATGGTAAATCCTTGTACAGCATTATACATCCAGAGGACTTGTTCACCTGTGCAGCATGTCACAAAACACGTATGTTAGAACCTGCTCGTT
Organism: Megalonaias nervosa; assembly: GCA_016617855.1. Taxonomy (NCBI): domain Eukaryota; kingdom Metazoa; phylum Mollusca; class Bivalvia; order Unionida; family Unionidae; genus Megalonaias; species Megalonaias nervosa. The sequence goes on along the minus strand of JAECUM010012406.1, from coordinate 68,477 downwards.
GAAATGACCTACAACTTTGAATGTGTATGTGTGAAGTCAACTTGAATGTGGACAGGACTATTCTTTTAGCGACAATCAGAATATTTTTTTTATTACAGTTTTAAGGAAAACTACTTTGAAAATATCTATAACATTTAGAGTTACATTTCCAGACATTTATACATTTGTGTCAATTGACATTATACGTTATTTTGTTTTATAATATAGGTATATGTCAGCAATAAATTGTCTTTGTCTAAATGACCCTGATTTTGAATTTTTGCAATAAACTGTCCTTGTCTAAATCACCCCGATTTTGAATTTTTGCAATAAACTGTCCTTGTCTAAATGACCCCGATTTTGAATTTTTGCAATAAACTGTCCTTGTCTAAATGACCCCGATTTTGAATTTTTGCAATAAACTGTCCTTGTCTAAATGACCCCGATTTTGAATTTTTGCAATAAACTGTCCTTGTCTAAATGACCCAGATTTTGAATTTTTGCAGTAAACTGGTGCAAGTATCATTAAATGTTACAAATGCGTTACATTAATGACATGCAATTTTTTTACCAGGTTTTGACAATATATAAAGTAAAGTACACAACTGCCCATGTTCATTTAATAGCAGTAATGGTATATGACAGGCATATATCTCACCAAAGTCAATGTCCTAATAGCAGTAATGGTATATGACTGGGATATATCTCACCAAAGTCAATAACTGTCCTAATAGCAGTAATGGTATACAACTGGCATATATCTCACTAAGTCATTGCCACAATAGCAGTAATGGTATATGACAGGCATATATCTCACTGAAGTCAATAACTGTCCTAATAGCAGTAATGGTATACAACTGGCATATATCTCACCAAAGTCAATAGCTGTTGTAATAGTAGTAATGGTATACGACTAGCATATATCTCACAAAAGTCAATAACTGTTGTAAATTTCAAGACACTCAGTCAGAATGTTCAGAGATTTCTACCTGAAGATGTATGCATTTTTAGCACGAAAAAAAGCACTGATAAATATTTCCAGTATCTTGAATACCTTATATAACAGAAATACACTTAAAACATGATTTAAATTAAAACACAAGAGACATCTAAATTCTATTTGGGTCACTAAAATATAGTTACCAGTATATCACAAAAATTAAAAAAAAAATTGCTTTACCAGACATTGACAAGTGTAAGCAACTTGATAGAAACTATTTCATAAAGCTGAGCACTGAATACATTTCAACTAAACAGCTGCTTGAAAGAATACTTGAATTATTCAATGCATCAATGGCAATTATTTTATTTGTATTAAATGTGATCAACTGTATAAATATCAATTTGCAGTTTTCTAAGATGTTATGTGCTGTATTGTTTTCAAGTCTCATTATGATGAACTGGATTGATTGTTGTATACTCCCATGTCTAATGTCGCATAGTACACACTGTCGATTGGTTGAATGTAATGTTACATTTACCATCTTGACCAAAATGTGATGAGCTGTTACTGTCATGGTTGAATGTAATGCTGCATGTACCACTTTGCCTGAAAAGTGATAAGCTGTTTCTGTCTTTGTCAAATGCTCATATTGCATATTGGTATTCAGCCTGTGGTGACTCCAGGACTCACAATACTAATTCAGTTCCCATACTAAACCTATGCAAACACCATGATATTAAAAATTCAGTAACTTTAAATTTCTGAGTGCTCATGATCAAACCTACATTTATCAGTATAGATGAAACCTGGATGACAGCTTCTGTGTAGAATAAAGGATATGAGCCAAGGCATTTACTGGACCTACAGGTGTTTCAAACATGCACATTCAATTCTGCACCAAAGAGTCAGGTGCTAATTTCGGTAATGAGTGTTCAAACCTAAAGACTGTTAAATGACTGAAATTCCATCAAGAAAACAATGTCTCTGTTTTTTCCAGTTACAACTAGGATAAGCTCTCAAAAGATTCTTTTTCCTGCAAAATAACTTTCATTATCAACCAATCCTGGCCACTCAAACCCATACAAACTCTGTTTTATGTTCACCCATTTCCAGGCTGGTTCACATTTTTCCATACAATTAGTACCTTGTGTCCTCTATTTTCTTTATTTTGTAGTGACAGAGAGTATGGAAATACAAACTATGTACCTTCGTCTTCAGACAAAGGGTGGGACATGGATGTGGTTTCATACTAGAGGAAAAGTTATCTGCAAGAACTCCAAGAAGTTCTCCATTGTTTTCACACACTGCCCTGTGAGGTAACATTCTGCTTTATTTGACAGTGACCATAATGCAGATTTCTTACATGGTCCTGTTATTTTTCATAGAAAGAAATCTGTTCTATAAATGATGACTTGGTTTCAAACTAATTTTTACTGAGAATAAAACCGATTGTACAATTTTTGTTTAAAGGACCATCAACAAATAAGAAACTATAAAATGCGGAGGCCACTGGAGGAAATTGTGTTGGCCTGAGGTACAACAAAGCAGCCAACCCTGGTTGATCTGAGCAGATTTGAACTGTTGGCCTTTGTGTTGCAAGTCTACTGACACACAGTGGCTACCAACAATCTTACATAGCAATTATAACCCATTCCTGTGTATGATATGAGAAACAAATATAACCCCACTGAAAATAAATATGATGTCTGTTGCCAACATAAACTGTATGAAATATTGAAAAGATATTGGATTGGAGTAACTAACATATCACTAAGGTGAAATCAGTGGGAAGTAGAACTTCTTGAGAAATATAAACTGGCTTTATACATAAAAATGGTACGCAAAGTGAAAACTCCATAGCAGATCTACATTCTGTAATTGTTCAGCCTTTACACTAAAATGCTTGAAAATATGATATGATTTTATAGCATTTCTAAATGATTACATTTATTTCATCATTAGCTTATGTTAAACATCTGATCTGGCCTTTACTTGCACTGTAGGCCTCATGAATCTTCATCTTGTTGCAGAGAAGAAGACAGTACCTTCATACAGCAGGAGTCTGCTCTTCGACAGAGGTATGCCATCACTGATCTCATCTACATGCATCAGTTTGGTTTACGAGCGAATGCTGCCATTTTTTATAGTGATATGACTGACCATGGAGAGCCTTTAAGCAGCCATAGATCATCACAAAGTTCTTTTGATGAGGAGATAGCTTTAGTCCTGCAAGGTAGCATGGGTAACTGTCCATCTTCCTGGCATGCTACATTAGAGAGACACTCTCCAGTACTGCCATCTAGCCATGTGGCTCATAAAATAACTCAGAGGGAGAAACAGATACAATATGCAGAGTTCAAACGGCGCAAGCAGACTGAACAAACAATCCCACAAAACCAATCATGGAATCACACCTCTTTCTCTTCTAATACCGCCCCATCTCAGGGTCCATTCTGTTTACCAGAGATACCTTTTCCAACAATTCCACAATTGCAAATGCAACCTGATATGTCTACTCACAGTCAGTTTGGGGTGACTAATAATGCATATGCTGATAACAGACAATTTTGGTTTTCATATTATGGTTCACCTACAAATATTCATGACAGAGTCATTAAGCATCCACCATGGTATCATCAAAATATTGGAGGAGCTTATCAAGCTGATTGTGGAAACTATTTTAATCCTACATTGGTGAGAACTCCTGTCTACAGTTTTCCACCATCACCTCCACCATCACCTGACATTCATCACAGAAGAGGATATGAAAGGAAACCCTCAATCTGGGCTGAGGACAAAACAGGCAGTATTTATCATGGTAAGAGCAGAGACATAACAGCCAATTCACCAGTAAAGTGTCCTAATGTGAACTATCAGATGCCAATAATAGATGTAAAGACAAATTTGTTTTCTCCATATGAGCAACAAGCATCAAGAAACTTAGAGTGCATGGGTAATGTCCAACATATCCAATCTCAAGCAAATATCAGATTTTCCATGAGGTACCATACGTGTTTAGGCAACAGAGAAGGCATAGAGCAAGGACATTCATTTGTGAATCCAATTAATCCTCCTGTCATGCCACAAATCAGTCAAACATTAGGACTTTCAGCCAATAATATAATTAGTATTCCATATACAGCCAATACTGAAACAAGCTCAATCAATGATGTAAAACCTGTGCTCACAAGCAGCCAATCATGTGCTTTTGCAAGTGGTTGTTGTGTAGAGCCAAAGGAAGTCCAGTACGACATTGAGGCTTCCATTCATATGAAAATTGTGGAAAATGAAAGGAAAGCCATGACTGCTGGAAAAGAAGTTCTTGACCTTCCATCAATTGGAAGTTTTCTTGAATACTTGAATGAAGGATAGATGCTTCGATAGCAATAATGGTGGTACAAACATATGTACATTAGTGAAAACTGTATACGGTATCTTCTTAGTCACCAAATAATTTTCTACAGGGCAGGGTGATATGGTTATTTAGTAGAACAGTATACATGTGACTTGTATAGGAGGCAAAATGTACATCTTATAAACTTAAAAGACACAAGCTTCTTGAGCAAGAAATCTGAGCAGGTGCCATTGATATAACTTGCAAAATGTTTAGTTGTCTTGGTCATTTAAAAAAATTTTTAATTCTACATACTGTATTATATAAAATATATATCAGACATGTGAATGAACACAAAAAAGAAATGAAAATATTGCAAATACCAACCTGCTTTACTGTTTTATTCTTTTTCCTTTTTGTACATAATAGATGTATAGAATTTTTCTTCTTGATATTAATGAAGCCACTGTTGCAAGAGTGCGTGAGTGCTGGGTATAATTTCCTCATTTAGTATATAATTTTCATTTACTAACTGCAATATGTGTACTTAACACAGATTCTCAGGTAAAGTATATTGTACAAGCTGAACTAAGATCACATCTTTAAAAAATTGTATATTTAACCATTTAACTAATGGAAATTTTGAAATCTAGTTATGATTTACAGCCCAAACAATACACAACATTTATATCAATGACAATAAAATAATCTTTTGCACTGCTTAAAACTAAAAATTTTTAAAACACCTCTAAGAATGAAAACTGCCATGAAAATATGTTATTATATTAGGTCATGTATATGAATGGTAGTAATATATATGTCCTTGCTTATATGTTGACTTAATCTGCAAACAACAAAGATCCATAATGCATATGCAGAGTATGGTTTCTATTGTTTGTTCTACTGATTACTCCTATTAAACTGTACAGACCCAGATCTGCTGGTGCATTTTATGGCAGATCTGGATCTGTGCAGTTTGCAGTTAAACTCAACTTGTAAGCTAGTACATACAATAATAAATTGGTCTAATACTACATAAACATATTCCCTTTCCAGTATAATATTTTCTTGAATTGATATCTACTGTACTTTTGTAAGTTAATATTACTGGTAATACTACAAAAGGTGACATGGCAAAAGTAATTAAATTTAAACATGCCACTATTTAATTCTAGAATAAAAACCAATACAAAATGTTAAACTGATTTGTTCTGTTTACCTTTAACCCACACTAAAAGGGTTAGTCATGGACTCATGGTTTAGTTAATAGAATTGGTCATATTGCTTGTAATATGTTGAAGGGAAGATGAGGGTTAGCCATGCATGCATGATTAACATTATTGCTTAGGGTCTGAGATATGCAATATCAAACATTTAAAAGTCAAAATTTGAAGCTTATTCTTAAACCAGATGTTAACTAGTTAGCCAATATTTTCAGTACAAGTTGGCTTTGCTGCTTTTCTTTAAAATCCCCTTAAAATATATGCTTTTGAAGCCTACACTTGAAAATAAAATGAATAATGGTAACATTTCACCTAATCTATTTCATTCACTTACTTTTACATTTGAAATTTTAAAAATGCCAGGAAGTTTTTCACATCATTTGATGTATATCCTTAGCATTTTCTACAGCAATGTATTGGGACTAATTTGGTTTTAAATAGCCTCTGGCCACTTGACTGATTGTAGAATACTTGAGTGCATCATGGGAGTTTTTAAATGAAGAACCTGATGCAGACAGGTTAAGACCAAACTGCAAAAGAGACTGGTTTTTCTCACCCATGCGACAGAGAAATCTAGCTGTTTTGATAACCTTACTTATCTCAGTCTGGCTGTCTCGGGTCATCTTGGTCATGGTGTCCATGTGCTAGGAACTACGTTTAAGAAGAAAAAACCCGTTTTCTTCTACTGTGCCTGACAGAGTTGTTATAAAATCAAACAACAACAATAACAACAACAGATATATAACAAAACAAAATTTACTCCTAAAGCAACTTATGGCAAATTTTATCATATCTGTAAATTTTCCAGTTAACGTCATTAAATGTAGCTTAAAAGTCTCTAATTCTTCAAATTTTGTCAAACACTCCCAACTAGCCCCAGTAAACAAATGAAAATTCCTGCATATACCAATCAGAGTCCTTCATTCATTAGTCTACATGCTATTCCACAAGAAGATTTCCATGTAGCACCTCACTGCCCTCATTAACATAATTGTATTAATGTGTTTATATTATAAATGCACGGGGCTCAAGATGCTCCTGATGCAATACCTGCAACACATAACAATTTTTTTTCTTGATTATTTGTTTCTTTTCTAAAAGCAGTATATAGAGCTAGATTCTATTTAGATAATTATTCAGATTTTCATAAAACGGTGCAAAACCTTATGACCATTATACAGAATGAGAGGCAATAATAGTACCTAATGAATACTGTGTTTTGAATCTGCTAACTATATTGCAATAGTGCAGGGTAATTTTAATTTAAATGGAAATCAATTGGGTGAGAAAAACAATCTATGTCAGTGTTTGTACCAAGACGAGGAAATCCCAGTCAGAGGGTTACATTTCTTGTCTCCCCATGAGGCACTGCTGAGGGGGGAGACAAAAAATGTAACCACATTACTGGGATTTTCTTGTCTTGGTACAAACACTGACATAGATTCTATTAATCTTATACAGGTAAATTATAAGGCTTGGCCTGAGTACCAAAACATTCAGGTATGCAACTGACCAACCCGGTGACTATTCAAAGGTCTGTTCATTGGCACTGCCAGAGTGAAATGACAAACCTCTGTTAATCTATCTTGATCCCTCATCAATCCATTCATCTTACTGACTAGCGCTTAAATGTGTTTTATTTATTTTTTTATTTTAAGACTTGTACAAATTAGTGTCTACAGTGTCTATACTATAATTTGTCTGTCACATGTTTTTACAGTAACCAGTCATTGGTAGGTAGCTATAGTAAAGATATCAAGAGAAATGTAGTTATTGTAATTGCTATTTTGATAAGACTGAAACTTTTAAATGCAAAGCACATTAATGTCAAAAACTGGCATAATTAATGTTTTAGCTTTTTTTATATCCATACAGTACTATGAAGCTTTAAATGCAAAACATTTATAGACAAAATCAATAATTCTTGTTGTTTTACAAAATGCAATATATTAGTGTACAATATATACACACAAACTCTCACACACACAAAGACAAGAACTTATCACAGTTATATAATAATAATGCTACAAGCAGAGGCAAAGCCTGGTTTTAATCAAAACTAGAAATAACTTTGTCTAAAATTGTTACCATCCACCAATCTACCTAATCAATGATCCATCAACCAATAATCATGAAACATCTTGATCAGAAAACATGAACTCACAATGGAAGTAGAATTATAAAAATTTCATTATGAGACTGGTAACTATTTTCTCTGCATACATGCACAATTTCACTGCCATTTTAAAGCTCTAACAATTGTCTCCATTTTGGAATTTACAAGTCTGAAAAATTCTGTATATATCTGCAGAGTCAGTGTTTGGCAGACTTTTGTACGATAAAAGATGACAATTTATTTTGGCCACAACACACATTTGTTTAAAAACTTTTAAGAAAAACTGATGCCTCGCTGTGGCCTTTATGTGTCATATATATTTGCTTTTTAAGTTGAGTCCAGCTGCAAATAACACAGTCTGATCTGCCTTCACATAATGTGTTAGCAGATCAGGATCCATCTTGTTTGTTCTCCTGATTACTCAAAACAAACTGACAGCACATTATGCAATGGCAGATCTGGGTCTGTGCAGTTTTCAGCTGAACTTGAAAGTGAGTAAATACAGTATGTCCTCCTGCAACATTCCTTGTATGAAAGAGAGAATAAAACAGACCCATTTATCAAATTTTTAAATATAAAAAGCATTAATTCTGGATATAAATTCTGAATATTCAGAAATTTTATGTTGGTAAATGTTTGCAATTTTTTTGATCTGGTCACAAATTGTAAAAATGTATCACTGCAGAATGTGTTAGATACTGGAACATAACACACTGGAAACTTGGCAACCTGTAAAAATTAAAGTTAATTTTTGTGTGTGCAAAACTATAAATTTCCAAATATCTGACAGTGTGTACATTTCCCCACATATACACAGTATGATCTACATAAATTTATATTCATTTCTGACAATGAATAAAATCTGGCAGGTCACCAGTGGTACTTCATGACCAGTTCATCAATCTAGGGGAATCCCATGTAAAGTTCCTTCTGCCTACTAAACTATCCATTTAGAAAGATATCATAATAATGATCCATCCAGTTCCTAGTTTGCAAACTGCAGTAATCAATGAAAAACTTAAACAGGTAAATGGGAAGCATCTTTTTGTCATACATGTCTTGTAAACAAATCATCCATTAATATCAAAAAGATGATATGTGTACCAAGTCCTTACATAAGCTCTTCAACATCATATAGCTCACATGGAAAACAAAACTTAAATGGAACTATGTCTACACTGCTTGCCTGTTTAACATAAATACCCAAGATTTTCACATGACCTTCACCTTCTCTCAAGTGCATAATGGGGGTGTGGTGGTGTAAATATAAATGGACTGTGCTTCAATCTACAGTCCAATTGTGATATTAATCCCACAAAGAAGTTTGGATTTCTGACAATACAGAAGAACTTTCATAAAAAACTAAATCTTTTAGTGATCTTGAATTGTGTTTGGCAGAAGGATGGTAGAGATGTGGGGATATGAAAAGGCAATGCTTACTTACATTTGAATCCTGGTATGACAGCAACTGCTGCGCAGATTTGGGACTTACAACCAAATGGAAAACATAAACCAAAACTTCAACAAATTTGAAGCTGCTGTTATTAGAATGTATGATACTACTGTTTGGCCTATGCTAAAGCAAGCAAGACAAAAAAACATTGCACATTTGAACACAGCTTGCCAAAAATGAATATGTGAAAATAGGAGAAATTTGTGTCAATAAAATTTGCTAAGATTGATAAATCTTTTGATTCCCTTTCTCCACCAAGACAACATGACACATATAGATGGGTATATTTTTGTTAGTATTTTAAAAAATCATCTTAAGAAAAATATGATTTTTAACATTCACCAGAATGAGTCCATATTAAAGATTAATACGAGATTCAATTAAATGGACTTTAATGCATGACAATAAGCAATCATTCTACAAGAAACATGAGACAATCTGTTTTACAAGACCATGTGTGAACACGAAAGATTAATGGATGCCTTTACAAAGGGATCTGTGTCCCCAGTTTCTTTTTTCCCTAGACCTCAGTGATCATGGTTTGCCAAAACAGTTTCAAACAAATCAACAATAATGGAAAAAAAGAATTACTTTCTCAATAGAAAATGTATGAAAAGAATAGCTGAACTATCTCCATGTTTGTCAGTGATCATTCAACCCAGTTTCTCCAATTTCAAACAAAATAAGCTTGAATTAAAATATTTTTCTCATAAAACGGAAAAAAATTTTAAAATACATCTTTAAAAGGTACATTGCTGAATGACATAAATGCTCTAGTGGGATATTTTTAGATTACAGTGTGAAAGTAATAAAACAATTATTGGATTTTGTCTAGATCATTATGTTGTTTTATTCAGCTGTGAAATAAGACATTGACCAAGGAAGTTGCAGATGATTATAATGTACTTTACAGCTCAATAAAACAAAGTTCTAAGTGAACCAAAAGCCTGAAATTATTCTTTTACTTTCAACATATAAACTAAAAACATCCATACGTTACTGCAATGTTGTTGTTTTGGGTTTAATGCCATTTCTCAGTGCAAGATAGGCTATACATGGTGGAGGAAGAACATGGGAAAACCCTGGTAAGAACCACCAACTCATACAAAGCTACTAGCTTTCACATACCCACATTGGCTGGGCCTGAGACTTGAACCCATGTGGATAGAGCTGAGATGGCAGTTATCAGTAAAGATGAACACTTTAGACCACTTGGCCACTCGGGACCCGAGTGCAATGTGTTATTTTACGCAGCAGAAAATCACTCTGAAGTAACCAATATGTTGTATTACTGTCTAGCATGTGTGACCTATTCAGAATTTAAAACAGTTTGACAGTAATGAATTATTTCATTGAGCTGTGAAATATAGATATGGCCTCTGCTTTAGTTTGTCAATATCATATTTCAAAGTTCAATAACAAGACAGTGTAATTTCTGAACTTAACAAATGTTCACAGTTGTATATAATTATTACAGAATAAAAGAAATCACAGACATTAAGATGAACGTATGCAGTACTACACAAACACTATAGATCGCACACTATGTGAGGATGATAATCAGGAGTCTGGATTCAACCTAAAAGTGATTTAGTATTTCTCAATTTACATACTCAATACATATGTATTTAAGAACAAAAAAACTTTTATATACAGTCAATATGCTGTGAAGGAATGTTTCATTAATATTTTCTGTGCCATGCTGTCTCAGCCATTTTCTTTCAATTTTTTTCTAATTGAACATTACAAAAAACAAAACATAAACAACTTGTGATAATGATGTTTTCCAATTATAACCTTGTAAAGAGAAAGCAGTTTTTATAATCAATTATGTTTCTTCATGAATACTTCCCTGACTATATTAATGTTTGGAAAATAAACTCTTGATACTTCCTGAAACCTGCCCACATGAAAAGATGAAAATAAAGTCGTTTCCATCTATATATCATACAGAACAGTATTTCCCATCCTTTTCGATCATGATGACCCCTTCTTAACTACAAAACATGTTTCAGACCCCCACATACTAATAATTGTACATTTAGGTCCTGTTAATTGAGAAAATACATAACAACAAAAAAAACGTGAGGAACTCAGTGTTTTGTAAATGAATTACATTGTATTCATCACTGCAACAAATATATAAGTTTGAAAAATAGCAGTACATGTGTGAGACATATTATTTAGTCAGTTGTGGACCCCTTGGAATAACCCTGGATCCCATGAGAGTCTGTGATAAAATGGTTGGGAACCACTGATACAGAATAAGGGAAAAACCTGCACTCATTACCTGCACTGACCAAGACCAGGTGGCACTAGTTTTAAACTAAGCAACATATCAACTAGGACACTTGCTTTTGCAGGGAGGTTGGGAGGGTTTTATCATAATGGGATCATGTCTTCTCAGAGAAACATAATTTAAACTTTGCTTTTTCCTTTACATACATTCCCCGATCACAATAATGATAGGAGAATAGGTAATAGAAGGAGGAAATGCTGAGCATCCTACCTCTACCATGGGCACCCTTTGAGGGAAGAATGGTTCCATTCACTATATGAATGATAGCCTGCTCTCTGAACTGGTGCATAGCACAACTGATGGTCACATCATCCATGACAACTATACATAGGAAGAAAATTAATGAACTCCTCTTTGTTTATACATTTTCCATGCAATCCAGCAAATGGAGGCTGTGCCAACATTAAATGGGTCTGGTATACATCTGGACAGCAGCCAATGAACCCATCAGATTCAAATCTGGTGTTTGCGAAGATCCTGGAGATAAAATCTGAGAAGGTTGACTGTGTATGCCTGCCAACAGCTTCTTTTATGTCTTGGATCGAAATGTTACATTTGAAAGCAAGACTTTATGTGCTGAAAAATCTTCATGAAATGACTTTGATCTACTGAAATTTCAGAGTACGCCAAATGTATAACACACTTCAGTGATGATAGGGTTTGAGAGATGATATTCTCTTTCCTGGCCTACACCAAAAGAAATGCTTTCATTTTCCATGACTTTCTTCTGTATGTTTTAAGCAATGCATTTGAGTGTGGATATGATGTTGAGAAGAGAGGTAATCTATTCTAAGCTGCAAAGGCTGGCCATGTCATTGGGACCAAGGAACCACCTGCGGGAAGAATGGTTCAATTCACTTTATGAATGATGGCCTGCTCTCCAAACTGAAGTACATCAAAATTGTATTCCAGTTCAGACAGTAAAAGTATAAAAAATGTTTACCACATGTAAAACCTTACTACACTTTAATATATAACTTTTCTGAATAGATGGGTTGAACTCGTGAGAATGAGGATGTTCAAAGGATTTTGAGTGGTCTAGCAGGACTTTGTTGACAATGCTAAGCGAAAGCTTAAAACTAATACCACCTAGCAGTGGTCAATGGGAGTTAATGGGAAAGAATTTCTTACCTTATTTGTCACAACTCTTTGATTCTACAATAAGTGAAGAAAAGAGCAAAACCCAAAAAGTTTTGCAAAAGTCAACAAATAATTTATTTTCCTATAATACAAAGTGAAAATTTAAAATTAGCTTACAGTATTGTGAATTTAATTCCAAATAGTCTTAAAAGTTCTATCACAAGTCCAAATGTACAAAGTTCCAATTGAATTCCAGTGGTATTCCAGATAAGTTCCAATACTGAATCTATTGATGTTCTGTAGTTTCAAATGTGCTAATTCACTGTAATTCCAAATTAATGTTCCACTCCAAGAGTATTATTGAGCACTTTGTAATTCCAGTGAATAACAATTTGAATAAAAAAATACACCCAAATGAAGAACTGAATACAATAATAAGAATGAGAATGCTTCAGATGTTATTGCCATAACTAGTAATTCTTAGGTAAGCAAGACTATATACCCCTCTACTTGACCTAGGTTACCATTACCAAGATTACATACCCCTCTACTTGGCCTAGGTTACCATTACCAAGATTATATACCCCTATACTTGACCTAGGTTACCATTACCAAGATTATATACTCCTCTACTTGACCTAGGTTACTATTACCAAGATTATATACCCATCTACTTGACCTAGTTTACCATTACCAAGATTATATACCCCTATACTTGACCTAGGTTACCATTACCAAGATTATATACCCCTATACTTGACCTAGGTTACCATTACCAAGATTATATACCCCTATACTTGACCTAGGTTACCATTACCAAGATTATATACCCCTATACTTGACCTAGGTTACTATTACCAAGATTATATACCCATCTACTTGACCTAGTTTACCATTACCAAGATTATATACCCCTCTACTTGACCTAGGTTACAATTACCATTTTCTGAAAATACTCTGGCACTTAATGTTTCCATTCATATTTTAAGGTCTGAATAAAGACCATCTTTTAACTCAAATTAAAGTAAACATGTTTAAATTAACAATGATCTGAATATTTAATCCACATGCACAGAGAAATATTAGCTTGTATTATGTTGTTCACAAATAAATGTCACTGGTCAGGTACACTATGAACTTGAATTTGGACAAGGTCAAGTAAAATATACAAATATGCATAACATACAATCATTAAGAAAAGCCAACAAATACTACAAATTAAATATACATAACATTAGTTTGTATGGTATATAGATAGAGAAGTCAAAATTTTCATCTTTTTGGGGAGGCAGGATATGGAAATTGGTGGAGTTTATTTTCCGAAAGTTAATACAATCATCAAATGTATTCAAAGGAGAAACATGAACAAAGCTCTTGCATTATGAATATCAGTTTCAAATATATCCTCTATCAGAAGAAAATGTTCAAACAGGAACACTTTAGATTATGAAAAAAGGATCTCCACTTCTTTAAGGAGTTGTTCCCCCTTTTCCCCAGCGTGCTTGCAGTAGTACTCGGCAGCTTTCCTGTGACCCAGATTAGACAAGAGACGAGCATACTCCAGAAACACAGCTTCAATCAAAGGACCTGAAAATAAGATGCATATACTGTGTTTGTTTTTGAATAACCCATACTCCAATGTGAACAGCATAGACCCAGATATTGAGATCAATAATAACAAATTAAAGATCTTCCTTTGTATACTAATGAGAATACAACACACACACTGATAACCATTAGCACTGTCACTGTTGGATACAATTTTTTTTCTATAACGGATGCTAAATATATCCCCATCAATAATATTAAAGAACTCTTGGAAAGTAGGTCACAGCGACCTGTTTTTGTGCTCAACACACAACCATCTTAAATTCATCCATTTTGCAATGTTAGGAGCAATAGATGAAAAGATATTAATTTGGAGTCTATAGTATTTGCACACCCTCTGGTTTGTTTGTCCCCCGCTCTATCAATTTTAAAAACAAAAAGCTTCAAGGATATAAAAGAATGCACAAAATCACTTCATTCACTGATTTATATTTTCTAGCCTGATTGCTGCCTGGGGTCCCAAACACTGTCAACCTGCTGGCATTTTTAATCAAACAGAGTTTATTTAGTAACATGGTTGCCACATCTGTATGGGCGAGTCTACATTTTCAAGCAACAGATGTGATTTAATTCACTGTCTTTGATAATCTCAATAAATCCATAAATTATGGAGTTACACCTCTCTGAACACATATATACAAGAGTTAACCATTATATTTGTCCAATTTATTTTAGAAATATTGTAACTAGACACTGCAAATATTGGACACAGATGGCAGTTTTCATTGAAATGGACCAATCCAGAAACCAGAAAACCAGACAGTGAGCAGTCTGTCTGCTTGTTTACATCTAGAGCTTCCATTCATTTTGAAACATCAATAAGTCAACTGTGTTGGCAACAGGTTAGAAATTATAAATCAATGAATGAAATGACTAGCTTTTGTGCAATTTTTATACCCTTGATGCTTTTACTTTTTTAAAATCAGTACGGGGTTACAAACAAATGGGAGGGTGTGTGCCTTGATTCCATCTAATTTCCCTCAGTGACCACCATTCTCATTTCTTATTGAAGCCCTCTGCCCCCTTCCCTGTAAAAAGATATGCCATGACAGCTGACTCAAGTTGGTTTAAACAGGATTCAAACCTGTTACCGACTACTTGTGAGTATAAGTTAATGAATGAGCCATCATGTAAAGGAGGGAAATCTTATTTAAACACACTACACATTCTGATGCATCAACCTACAAAATTTTAGCAGTGTAGGGTTGAAACAAAGTCTGATTAGTCTAAATGTAACAAGCTAAAAATACACTGGATGAGACAAACAAAATGGCTGAAAATAAAAATGTCACTCAAGCATAAAATATGAAGTCACAATTACCTAGTCTGGTATGGTTGAGTTACTAAATTTAAGAAGCATCCACATATAAATTATCCTGACAGTATAAGAAATAAAACGATGTATATTGCTGGTGTAATGAATGAATAGCTGAAATTTTTCAAGTTGCTCAAGCATGATGATTAGGTCAAAGTGACCTACTTATGGTTTGGTTAAGTCACATCCATTTGAGATGCATTTGCATATAAATTTTCTTGAGTGCAGATGAAATAATGTTTTTACCCTTTTTTTGGATGGCAAAAATGATCATTTTTAATGTCATAAAACTTTGTGATACAGAAAATAATTCCCCCCAAAACTTTTTAAAAGTGTAGGGTTTGCGGTTGGGGTGGGACAAATTACATTAAGGATTGTGTTTGCTTTGTAGATACATAAAAATGAACACAATAATTTGCAGTCTTAATATCAATTGATCTTGACATCACTGGTATAAATGCTCTTGTTTTCAAATGAGGAAATACCTTGCTCACTTAAATATAAGTTTAAAATGTTGATGAAGTCCATGTTTAGTTGTCAAAACTGCTGTATATGACCATCTCACTGTGTACAGGATCAAACTGTTTCAAAAATATTAGCTGAGTTTGACAGAATCATGAAAAATGACACAAGTCACACTGGGACCAAACCAGATGTTGTAAGAAAGTATGATACTCTTCACATGGATTTCATAACTACCTGTTTCTTCTGTTTTCCTGATGAGGTCAAATTCCATCCCTGCCTCAATCAAGCAAGCAGCTTTGCTGAAGTGCCTCATTCCATACAGCATTTCAACAACTTTCATAAATTTACCAAGGGACAGCATGACTAGGACTGCAAGGCTCTGGAAAATGAAGAATATAAGTGACGTTCATTGCATGTACATGTACTCATAGTGAAAGTTTTAATTTTTTTTCTGCATGATTTGTTAAAAATGATCTGAAAACTAGAAGTGTCCAAAGTACATGAATATCTCTGAACATAAGTCACAACCACATGAAATGCAGTAGCATGCACAATGATGGAGATAAGAACTTCAGCAACCAGAATGTAATCAATGCTTCTTTTACAAAACTTGAAGTACTCTCCAGCCGCCACTATAAACATTAATTACCATGCAGTAATCCTGACCTACAAAACTGTTGATCCCTGTGGTGCAGCCTAAAAGATATCTATTTCTATATTTTGTGTTTAATGCTTGTCCTTGATTGAGGGTTGTGGAATTAATGCCTACATGATTTTTGTCATGGTTCTAAGAAGTAAAGTTTCAAGGTCTACCCTTATTTATGTACTTATAATGTTCCGGAAGAGAACTTGTTTACAATTTGATGGAACTTTCCATTTAAAATGACTCACATCAAGGGAATTCAGAGCATTCTATTGTGTCTTAGGTCAAGTGAAATTAGTGCATACAGGACTTGCAAAACAATTATTCATTTCCATTTCATATCAGTCTTTGGGAACCTATAATTTGAGAGGAGTTATTTATTTGAATTATTTATTGGAATTACAAAATGCTTGTTGACTTTTTTGACTAAAACATTACTATGGGATTATTAAGAACTCATTCAAAGACATTCTGGATTATATCATTGTTGTTTATCAGGACATTCAAGACTCTTTGTATATCAGGACATTTAAGACTCTTGGTACATCAGGTCATTCAAGCCTACTGGAATTAACTTATAACATTCTATACTTCTGGGCTTTTGATATCACAGTTGGGATTATTTTGGATTTAATTCACAATAATGTATGTGTCTGTAAAACTGTCACTTTATAACTGAGAGAAAAAATTGTTTCTTGGATTTTACTTACATTATTGGTTTCAATTCCTTCCTGTTACTTATTTTGTTTATTAATTAAATTTAAACAAAAAATAAATTCTTGTAATTTTCAAAAAGGTAGATTTCAACTATAACATGGTATGTGTGGTAGAAATGGTATTTTTGGCCTACTGCAAGTAGAATTACATGCATGTTATTGTTTTAACCATTGAATCAACTGCCTTTTGTAGTTGCCATAGGTTCATTCTTTTGTTTTCTTTATATTGGGCATTTGTAGAGATTAATCCAAGGATTAAATACCCTATAAATATATAAACTCTGACAGGCAAAACCACAAATTTAAGTCCTTTTTTAACACTTAAAAAACCCCATAAAACTTTAGGCCCACAAAAATATATGATACTGCAGTATTTCCCATTCTAGGGTGAAGTGTTCTCCCCACTGGGATGTGTGAAAAGGGTGGCATGAGTATGTCATTGATTTGGGAATGATGAATAATTGCTGAGAAACTGGGACAAAAATGACCCTTATTTTCATGCTACTTTATTTGTGATCAGTGGCCCTAGTGAACTGTGGTCTTCTCTTAGAAAAGGGCTTGTAAGACTATATCCCTGCTTTGCATCCCCATGGGCTTGTAACTGGATGACGCTGGGTTGGGACTGGAGCTAATGAAAGCACTGGACACGGTTTTGTGAATGAAATGTTTATTTATAATATAACTTAATGAGAATGAATCCAACACCATACTTGTTCATATAAAGTCCAGCAATAAATTTAACAGAAGAATGTGCATAGAGTTCAACAACGGATATAAGAAAATTGTCATTCCTAAGTGGAACTAATCAGAGCATGTAACTTCACTGAGTAATCAAAAGAGAATCTACATAAGGTTTTATAAATAAATACAACTGATCTAGCACCAGGGATGATCACTGTATAGCATTCATAAACAAATATAAACCAGTAAGATGTAGAATTGATTTTCACTAATATGGCAATATTATATTATAATGATTAAAAAATGGAATATATGATATGCATCTCTTTGCATCTAATCAACAATCATGATGTATTTTTGGTTTCACAGCTCAAGTCAAATGGTCAAAGAGCAACCATGCATGGTTTGCTCCTTCAAGTCTGCTGAAGGATCCCCTGAGAAACTTTTTCTCTGCAGACACATTGGTCCTGAACCTTTGGCCCCTTGCCGCAACTAAACCAATACCATCCTCTGAGCCAACATCACCATCAGCTGCAGCTTCCAGGCTACACAAAACTGTATAGAGTTAAGTGATTTAACTGAGTTATGCAATACATGAGACACAGTTCAGTTAATGCATGCAGGTAATTAGCTGAACTGTATGAAATTACTGTAATAACCACATTTGTACTTGAATCTGCATTTGACAAGAATAATCCCAATGGATTACAAGAATGTGAAGATTACTCATCATTTAATGCATGCAACATGTAACTGAATTCAGCCTGTCCATTCAGTTATAAAAAATGGCTAACCTGAAACAGACTATAGTCTATCTGATAGCATGGTGTTATGTGAGATATGTCTGATTGAAAATATTCTGAATAAATTCTGAAACATCTAATAAATAAAACAATTCTATCACACAGAAAGGATAACAAGAAAGAATACAATCTTCTATTTCACATACCTCTTCCGCTGAGGACTACTTCCATACAATGGACAGATTCCTGACAAAACTCATCTGTACTGTGACATTACTATGAAAATTACTCTATATGTACACTGTTTATGGTCAAATCCACAGCAAGTGAACTTCTCACTGCAGGCACATTGTGTGGGTGAACTAAACTCAGTATTATGATATTGGTAGATCTAATTATGTCTACATTTTTTTAAATATGATGTATAAACAATTTACTACACACAATTTGATGACAGGGGGTGTACTTTAGGCTTCCCAAGTCTCCACTCTGAGATGAGGTCTGAGCTCTGTGACATTGGGCCTGTGTGAGATTTGCCTATTTGGCTGCCTGCTTTGGAACTACCTCTACATAATAATGGAGGAGCAAACCGGGATGACAGTGACTGTAACCTAAGTGTGGCCTTATCGTGTTCCTTAAGGATGGCAGATGTGGAGAGAAAGGCATCTCTCCAAAAGCTGCAAGTTCAATGATGCTGTTAAGAAACTGGTGAACATGTGTTGTACTCTGTTCAGAATGTTTAATTTGTGACACTGACCATCAAGAATGATCAGCAGGGTCATCAATGGGTGAGGCAGGACAGTGTTCAGATTGCTTAGATACATCCATGGATACCAAGTCAAGAAATGGATTCTAGTCCATATGAACTGATGTGGGTTTTAACATCCTCAGTTCTGCAACATCTCTGTCAATCAATGGGACTGAAAGCCTTGTTAAACTTTGTAGGAGTCACTGCTGCAAAAAGAAAGGTATATTGCCACTTTGATCTTGATGTGTCTCTAAACGATTAAATAAATTATGACTCAATTAGACTGGTAGCTGTCTGAATGTCATCTGGTCTTTCATGGCCAATAAACTGATGGATGGCACAGGATGAGAAGATAGTAATGGCTTTAAAACTCTTTGATTAATGCATGGAAGACCAAGTCCTCTCTAGACATTGTTGGATCAGGTATTAAGATGGCACTTGTATGCATGAGTAATCCACAAGAAAAAAAGAACAGGGTGATACAGATATCTCCTGTGATGTATGTGATGAAACCAATGAAGCCAGCTGAGAATGGATGGTGAACTAGACCGGAGATCTGGCCAGACTGGGACACTTCAATCCCCAGATATGCACTGAGCAAATCATTCATGTTCCTGAAAAGGTAATAGACATCTAGAAATGGAGAGCCACTGGTTGAGTTGTGACAGAGATGGGCTTGGTTCCAGAGATGACCACTGTGACAGAGCCAGGACCAGTGCCAGAGCTGTCCATGGTGCCCTAAGTCAATTGTCAATGGTCTGGAAATTGTATGAGGCATCCAGAACTGAAGCATCAACACAGCCTGTTGCAGACTGTGACAGAGCTGGTGCTGGAGCTGTCCAGTGTTGGTCCACAATGCTACAAGGAAAGGAGGTTGATACTGGATAAAAGCCATTCATTAACTGATGCTGGTGCCAGGACTACCAGAAGTATGAATCAGAGCTGGTGCTAGATTTAGTCATTCTAGACGACAGGAACACTCTTCTTATGAAGCCAGATACACCACTCCCTCGATAACTCGTGCCCTGATAACTCGCGAACCCGCTTATAACGTGGGGTCAGGCGTGGATCCCAATTTTTAAACCAGAAAATACAAAAAAAAACTGATCCCTATTGGTTGAAAATCGCAATCGAAACTGGTAACGGAAACTTGATATACCACTTGTTTTATTGTCAAAAACAGTAGATAGGACCTGGAAATTTAATCAACATTATGAAATAACGACTTTTAATAAGAAGTCATATAATTTGTTACATTTTCTTTTCAAACGACATTCTTAGTAAACCGCAATTAACAATATTCAAGGACATTTCAATCAATGAAAATGTCACTTTTGCCACGTGGAGGCAGTACTTTAATAAATAAATACCAATTAAATAAAAAATTTTATCAATTGAAATTTGTTTTCTAGTTCTATCTTTTAGTTCCTTTTAAGTGTAATCATCATAAATGCAATGTGTCCTCTTGTAATTAAACTTAAAATGTGTCAATCTACTGTAACAGCTATGTCCGCGAGCATTTCGCTGAGAACTTAATTAAGTGCCCACCGTGTTTTGATATCGGACTAGCGGAATCATCTGTTGTATTGTTGCACTAAATAAAAAGAGGGCCTCCTATTCTATTATCACGTTAATTACATTTTCTGAATCAAATAAAGCTGGTAGAATTGAAAAAAAAAAGTCAAAAGGCATACAAATCCTACATGCTTAAGAACCAGCGGCACCGGTCGTATGTCTGGTAACTCATTTCAGTTGATCAATCGAACATTGTGATACATTTTATTGTGTATATATCTAATTAAACTACCTTAGAAATTACCTACTCAATCATAAATGTGATTAAAGATAGCAAGGCAGCCAAGCGAAATGAGTACTTCGTAAAATAATGAGCTTTGTTTCACAGATACGGACTGTTGTGGGAAAAATGAGTTCAGAGAATTCTTTAATTCGCACATAGAGATATCCTCATGCATGATAAGAAGTTTCACTATTACTTTTGCAATGAAATCATGGCATGAATATTTTACTAACTGAAAAATACAAAAATTGAGTTTCGACGTAGACGATTGTCTGACGAAATAAATGTTATGTCTTTTTGATAAAACGGAATCTTGTTTGGCAGAGTATCAACAGTTAGTCTGGTTCCCTGCTTCGTAGACTCCTAGTTTCGTGAAATACTATGACACAACCCTCCGGGAACCAGACTAATCAACAAAACAAAAAGCCGTGACGTAATACACAAATGTTTTCGCATACCGTGTTTGGTTGTTGAAACCAGTTGCAATCATGTTATCGATCTTTCAGATGTTGGACATTTTGAAATTAAATGTGATATATAGATAATAACGAACAACTTCATCAGAAAAAGTGCTTTATTGACGATTTTTCTCGACTCGATTATAAAACGAGGATTCAGCCATTAAACAGCCCAGTTCTCCCTCCCCCCAACCCCAACCACGCAGTTTTCTGGATGTCTAGCGGGGTTTTTTTGAGGTCCCTTGGTAACTCGCGCCCTCGCTTATAGTGCGGTCTGTGTTTTTGGACCCCGATGTGCGCGAGTTATCGAGGGAGAGGTGTATTTTGTGAAAAATAGATCATTTTACCTACCCCAGAAATTCAAGAGTAGGTTTGAATGTGTCTGAGTTGGCACTGACTGTAACTGATTCACATCTGATATATGATGCCTAAGTCCAGTACTGTCAATGTTGATGGTGTTCACATCTATGTTAGTGCATCTTCCTTGCTCTCTCATTGGCTGGCTATACTGTTTGGCCAAGACAGTTGCCCATACATTTATTTTCACCATAATTTGTCAATGTCTCAGGTATAACAAAATATGTATCAAATATGATTGAGACACACAACCAGTCAAGCATCACAAGAACTTACTGTTAAGAGGATGCTAATAACAAACACAAGCATGTAAAATAATTACATAAATGACCATACAGAATGTAATATGAGACAATTACAAGGTAGAATTCATATACCTGGATGAATACCAAGATAAACTTAGGTCCTATAGTTCATTACAGAGGTAATTAAAATAATACAGACATGTATAGATACATGTATATATCATAAGGCAATGTTAGACCAATAAATCAAGAAAACGAAAGAAATATTGCTGCAGTATATTTAACTTTGTGAGTAAACTCTTCAGAACTGCTCCAAATTTTAAAAGGCATCAGTTTTGTGCAGTTTCCATAAAGAGTGTGCATTATAGCAGTACATGTGGGATGTAGTGCCAGTTCCTCTATCTACGTCCACAGCAGTGGAACAAAATATGGAAAAATACTGATGAAAAAACAAAACAATTAAAGTTATTAATACTTAAAAAAAGAAAAATCAATAAAACAATACCTACTTGCATACAAATGGCTGATACAGTAAAAACTGTTATGAGCGACCTCTGCGAGTGACCACCTGTAATTTCCGACCACAATCGTAATGCACGGATCGTAATGAATGGTCTTGAGCGACCACCAGCTGAACGCGACCAACGACTGCGATGTCTTGGGCAAAATATGCATTTCGACACTACTATGAATGACCGCATCGCAAAAATGAGGATAAACTCCACCGACCTTTATTTAATCCCTGTAACAACGACCGCTCATACTGTTCTAGAAAACAAAAAAAAATTAGGCTGGCTACTGATATCTGAAATTCTGTATGTATGCTTAGTGTTTTATAGTTTCTGTTGTAAACTAAACTAAAGTACATGTAGATTAATCCCTAGTCTGGTTCCCTTCTTCATATGCTCCCTGTGCTGTTCTCCGCTATTCGTATAGGGGAGAGCAACGCAGGGAGCATACGAAGCAGGGAAACCAGACTAATTATTCCCCCACTTAGCCTGCTTCCCAGCCTTATTGTAGAGTAGGACCCAGAATCCTTATGAACAACTGTATCACGAGAACATAGACACCACTGACCTATATGTTATCAATTGTTACAACAACTGCTTGATTAGTAACGATTGTTCTGATCAAAAACAAACATAAACAGAATAATTTTAAAAAAGAAAAAGGATTGTGGCTACCGGTGACAAACGCTACAGTCTGTAAGCCAGGCTAATGTGCATGTCATGAATTGCAACTCTAGTGCCGAAATTGACGCAGTGGTCACATATACTGTCTTTAAAGTTAATCCGTATTGCCTGGTGGTGAATAAGGTCATTGTCTATTAAATCAGCAAGAGAGAATCATTTGTGGGATTCGATTCAAGTCTTGTGATGTTTGTTGTTTTTTTCCTCCTGATGTTAAGTGATTACATCCCAATCAAAGCTGTCATCTATTCAAGTTGGTGCGACTCGGTCACACTTTGTTTATAGAATTAATCCCTGTATGTCTTCTTAGAATGAAGCCGTTCACTTTTGTCTCCGAATAAATGGTTCTGTTTCTGGATGAGATAATTGTTTCTTTTTATTTTAGTAATTGTTAGATCTGCAATGCACATGTATACATTTTTCATATTTTCCCAAAGCCCAGTCAAAACCATCTTTTCGTTTACATCTGAGCACTAATAATGTTAACACCTAGAACCGTAATAACAATGGACGAACCTGCAGCTAAAAAGAGACAAATTTTAAGGCTGGAGAAAATAATTATTGTAACTGAAAGAAGTGGAAAAGAGCAGACCACTCACAAAAAGCAGTTTAAACATCAGTAAAACAAATTTAGGTTGTTATAAAGGAAACGAGTAAATCAGAAACGATTTCATATGCTAATATATGTGATCTTCAAATGTAAATGTGATTTCATGTTTAATGATAGAAGTATATCTTTATTGCTATATAATTTTGTTTTTAGATGAATGCATACAATATTTTAGCAAGAACTACTGATAAAGAATAGAATATGTACAGTAATTGTGGTTATTTCTCTTTAAAGTGTTCTGAAACTCGACCATGGAAACTGGTCTTTTTGTACAAACCTGTGAGAGACCACCGGTCTTGAGAGACCTTTTTTGTGTTGGCAGAAGGGGTGGTCTCTCATAATAAGTTTAACTGTATTTACTAGGGTTGTAAAAATTCATCATTACCTATCAGCATCAGATTTTCTTTGATGATATACTTCACTAATATCTGTACTATTAAAATGAAATCCTATTATATCCCAAGTGTGACAATATAATGATGCACTAGTGCCTGAAGTTGATGTATCATGATATACATAAATTAAAGGTGAGAAAGGAAAGTAAATTGTTTTTGTTTCTTAATAAAAGTAAAGATTTTCACTGTTCCTTTGTGTATTATTATTGATTTCATATTAGTTATCACAGTGGTTATCCTACTCATCGACAAAACATCAAAATAATTTTCTTATTGGATACGGTTATATAAAATGGTAAATGAATCATGTTTTAAATTTTTTTTATTGCAAATTCATATATGAAAGACAGCTTGAAGATTTAATGTCAATATAAAAATTCAGCAACAAACCCATATTCAGAATCTACATAATGGTCATGATAATAATAATACTAGATAAATGCTTACAATAACCTTGATAAATGCTTACAATAACCTTGATAAATGCTTACAATAACCTTGATAAATGCCTACAATAACCTTGATAAATGCTTACAATAACCTTGATAAATGCTTACAATACCTTGATAAATGCTTACAATAACCTTGATAAATGCTTACAATACCTTGAACATGCTTATATGAACACAGTAACATAGGTATTATGTGCAAAGAAAAATTTATAAGTTAAGAGCCTATAGCATGATACACATTGTACTGTCACTCCTGTATTGCAATTTGTATCATATGGCCTGCTAACTATATCTTGATATTATCATACTGCAATCATACTGCATAGCTATAATATCTATCTGGAAATCTAATGGATTTCCTGAGATATACTGATACAGTGCTGTCAGTACCAAGGTGAAAACTTAAAATCAGGAACATTCAGTATATGGGTAGAAGCCAAGTGGTTAAAGACAGGTATAGTATCTTGAAAGACTTCTTCCTATGTATACTGCTGCTATAATCTATACGGTATATAGACAGGAAAAATAATTTGTTCCAGGAGGGAGCAAAAGCTTATAAGGACATGAGGTCAATAAAAAAGCATAACCAAGAATGTACAAATAATGTACGTCCATGCACAGTCACCCCCCTTTCAAGGTGGTTAGATGCTATAAACCAAACCCCAGCCTGGGACCTAGCAAGAAAAAATCATTATGATGCAGTGAGGCTACACATGCATATATACTTTTATATGTGCAGATGTGGATGCTGACAGTGAAACTGGAACCAACATAAGGTTAGTACAACAGCTCTTCTCCATGTCACAGAGGCAACTAAAAATATGACCAAAGCCACCAAATGCTGAACATAAGATACACTGTGACCAAGTTTGGAATGAGGGTGCAGTAATTATAGCGATATATCACATAAAAAGTTTCATGACTATGCCAACGATGCTGATCTTTGACTAAAAAGCTGGATAAAAGCCATTTAGGCACAAAATACTAGTCACAATGACCTAATCTTGGGATAAGAGTATTGCTTATTTATTTTTATACTTGACCTAAATGAGTATCCAAATTTGGCAATAAAAGTGATGGTGATGTGCACTTTCTTTGCTTTCAAGATGTAAACAGTTTTGAATGGTGATTTAAAAAAAAAAAAAGATTTAAGATAAAGTATGCACACTAATGGGCCAGTGTTTACATTCAAATATTGCATTTATTATGCACAAGATATGCTTATAGAAACATCAAGTATTACTGACACAAGTTTGCTGAAAGCATGTATACAGCAGTTTACATGAAAAGTACTGCCCTTCAATTTTTATTTATCATGTAAATCTGTATTTGTCTGCAAAAGTCGTGTAAGAAAACCTTGTTTAGTGCTATGCTTACTCTTGCCATTGTGTATGTCTTTACCTTTTGATTAACACTGGTACTACAAAGGTGATCCACCCATTTCTTCATGACTTCACTACTCTCTGTGTTTTCCAGTGCAGACTGCAAAAAAAAATCCAAATTATTAACATATTTCAAATTTCAAAACAGTTTACAAAGCCTCTAATGATATGTGAACAGACTCTTTGTTAAATACTCAATTTCAGCAAATAATATTTTTTCTCACAAAATCCATCAATTTCACAAAATGATGTAGGTACCTTACCTAATTGTCATTTGCATGATCCAGCAATTAAAGATTGTGACCATACACAAAAATTAGGAAACTGTGAACTACATTTGATCTTTGTAAATGATGATCCTTAAGATGACTGTACCTGAAAGCTTAATGACTATAAATGAAACTGTGTCTTAGACATGGAGCTAAATGTATACCTAATGTCTTTACTCAATGCAACTGCAGTTGAGACAAAAGTGATATTTCCCATTTTCTCAAATGAGGTAAAAAATCAAACTGAGAAACAGGATGTCTTTCAGTGCTGAAAATACGGTCTTTGATGAAAGAATCTTGTGCTACATCTGCCTAAGATTAAACATATAATTGCATGCCAGACAATATCATTTTGTTCTACACTGCATCTGCTCTTAATCAACCAGGCAAGGTGAATTATGGAAGGCTGTGCTGTATTTTGTAACTTAAAATAAGTACTGTACCTTAGCAAGCCACACTGCCTTGTCCCATGACCCATAGGTCTGTAGATATCTGCAAGCATCCAGACCTTTATCTATCATGCAAAGCAACTGAACTCCCTCTGAAATTCACCAAGAACAACAACAATTACCTCAAATATACTTCAATATATCAAGCTTTTCTGTGACAAGAATTATGTGGTTAAATTCACTCAGTGCTGGGGATATACCTTTAAATCTTTATACCACTTCTATTTCAGCTACTACACGGTTAAGAAAATATACCTGAATGATTCACAATGCATAAATTAGTATTAAATTATACACAATCCACTCTCACACAAATTGGTGTTACAACAAAGTTGGCACTAAAAGGTCTGAAATGACAATTCAGTAAGAATGTGGGTGGAAGGATTGATAGATAATGAGAGAGAAAGAAAGACTGATAGATATAATGAATAAATAATACTGTGAATCGCTTTCAATTCACGGGGTACCAATTTTCTTGGTTTCTGTGGATAAGCTAGATCACAGATTTAAGTCACAATGAAATATAAACCAAGCTGACATTAACCCTTACATATGTAATAATCAGGCTTGTTACCACTGATTTCACTTTGCTGACTTAGTATTACAACATCCAAGCATCTGTCTCAACCACTCCATGGGTGTTCATGTGATGACATAGGAATGTTATGTCATACTGAGCATTACTGTTGTGACATGTGGGACTATTACTGTTGTGATGTGTGGGCCTATTGCTGTTGTGATATGTGGGCTTCCAAAAGAGATAATGTGTGTGTGTGTGTGTGTGTGTGTGTGCGAATACCTCTTTTTCTCCATATATATAGGGAGATGAAATGGGTTTATGTTAGAATTAGTATTTTTGCCCCATACTGATACCTACAAAATGTTTCTATGCTGATAGTCTGGGCAAACAGAGGCTATATCAGTCATTTAATACCATGAAAAACCTTATTAGCTGGTACTATTAACTTTTTTCCATCTTACCCATTAATCTTCCGTTAGCAATGAGGTTTGTGGCCACCAGTTTGATGGTACTCTGTGAAGCTCCAGATGACCGGACACTTGCCACCAGACATGCTCTGCAAGGATTTTATATACAAGACATTCAAATTAGTCCAACAGACTGTATTTCATTTCAACAAAAACCAGCATCTAGGAAAAAGGTATTTACAAACATTTTTAAGATGTTTCTTAGGATCATTTAACATTTGCTGTTATGGGGACTTGAAGAAACTACTAAAGTCCCAAAGTTAACAATAATAATTGCTTAAGAATAATGGAGCATTTAGCTCTTTCAAAAATTGATATTTTTATATAGCCAAGTTTACAAGTAATCCAAAATCAATAAAAACTGTAGAGTCTGGTGTGCATTCTTTTTGTTCTACTCTTGGTTGAATATCTATCCTTAGTAAGGATCATGGCATACATAAATAAGGGAAAAAGTAACCTCTCACTATTTGCCCTTTAACATAATAGATGAATGAATATTTAATACCGAATACTAAATACACATATTTTACAACCACCCCTCGTTTAATAGTCCTATCTGTAGTAGATCTTTATAGATCACAGACATCTCACCTCTGTCCGCATGGTATTGAGTCTTAGCTCAGCCAAAGAGGGGGTGTGAGAAAGCTTGCTAGTAGCTACCCATGGATCAGTGGTTCTTTCCAGGGGGTTTCCTGGGTTCTTCCTCAACCAAATATACTGCCAGGTATAGCCTAATATGTGCTGAAAAAAGGCGTCTAACCCAAAAAACTACAGTCTGTAGTAGATACTATTACCGTATGGTTGACTAGGGAGATTATTAACCAATGGGTCTCAATGATCCACACCTTTTATCAAGGTATGTGGTCTTGAACTAAACTTAATGCAGCATGTTAAACAGTTTCTGATTGGCCATGGGGTAAATTTTTGACCAAAGAGACATTCACACCATATCTCTATGTTTCTTCCTTGTTATTTATGGTGCCGTCAAGAATCCATGATTTCATACTGTATGCACAAGGGGTCAAATCTACAACATAAACACATTTGTCATGCTAGGTGTAAGACAAACGTTTGCATACAATGTGGATGAGCAGCTGCCCATTTTCTCTTAGCTCTGTTTGTATGTTTACATTAATTTTTATAGTGAGTGATCTTGAGGGGAAATCAATCTGTTCATGGCCCCCTTTCTTCTTCATTAAAGTAATATCTGGGATGCAACTGTCATCACCTTCTATATAAAACATCTTCGACTTTGTTTAGTATAGGTTCTTTAAAGGAGTTTCAAGGATATTCATACACAAAAGTGACTGCTGGTTTGGCTATAACTGGAGTAATCATAGAAGGATCAGCTTTGTTGTGTCACTCTTTTCACTGATTCAGTTTCTCCATTCTCTGACAAGTTTGAATATGTATACATGTTAATAGTTATGGAGTTTTTTTTGATAGCAGGTAACTTCAAAGGTTAGAAGGTATGTCTTAGGCCACAGCCAAAGCCAAAAACAATTTAGTGCTATCAATGTGAAGAAACTAGTATTTTCTAATTAAACTTTAATTCTACAACCTTTCATATTTAGACTTCAGAAACTACTGGTTTCTTTATTATTTCTAAGTACAAGACACTCAAACTATTTTGTCAAGGAACTTACTCTTGAACATTAAATTATTCTGCAAAACCATTTGTCTTTCACTACACTGACCCTGATCTTTGACCCCCCATATCAGCAGACCTTTACTTATCCCAAGAGCAAAACATCCACATAGTTTGGTCCAAGTGTGTGATGTAGAACTCAAGGTATTGTGCAGAAACTATTTCCCTTCTTTCAGCCAAAGTGACCTTGATCTTTTAACCCTGAAATCAATAGGGTTCTTCCCCAATGAAAGTGCAAAAAAACCCCAATTTTCTATTTGTTCCAGTGACCTTGACCTTAGACCCCCAAACTGACTTTGTTTTTCCTCAGCGTATGTGCAAGCTATCTAAAGAATCTGGTAACTGCAAAATTGGAGAACTCCAGTTATGGTGCAGAAACCATTTTTCTTCTTGCGACCGATACCTTTTGGTCCTGATATCAACAGGAATCTTCCATACCTCAAATGCAAGCCATCAAAAATTTTAGTAACTGTAGATGGTGGAGAACATGAGTTATTGTGTGGAAATGATATTGGTAACAGATAAATTGATGATGAACATTCATAACCTTATGATCGGCATATTTTTCAAAATCTGAGTCTTCTTGTAAAAAAATAAAACCCCAAAATTTTTCAGTAAGTTATGCTTCTCCAAGAATACTTACCCAATCACAATATGTATGATGGTGAGTTAATTATTATGATGCAATTATTATTATTATCATGTGCAATGCGTGTTCAGCCATTTAACAGCGTCATCATCAGCAACATGTAGAGCCTGCAGTCCACCGAGGAACTTTGTCAGTGGACAGTTGTTCACAATGTGTGACATGGTTTGAAGAGTTCCACAGCAATAGGAAGAGTTAGTGGCCTGGCCCCATTGGACAAGGTTGACTGCACAACGACCCTGTCCTGTCCGAACGCGGTTCAGTGTGGTCTACAGATGACGTGGAAGGTTGAAGCCAGGAGGGCAGACAGATGGCTCAGCTACGAGGGAGTGGTTTACAACATCTGTTGAAGACCACTCAATGCTCCATGCTGATATAGCTGTCATATCCTCTGGCAACGGACTTAACCAGATTGAGCGTCTCAAAGTCAAGCGGACTGCTGGATGTGAGGTGATGTCCATGTACAGTGGAAGTTTCTCACTGGCACAGACCTTAGGTAACACTTTGTGGTTGCTTCCTGGCAATGCAGATGTGGAGGAGGAATACTGCTGAGTACTGGCAGCCATGGTAAAGGAGTAGGACATAGTGTTCCAGAGATTATGCGCATTGTTGTGTTGAGCTGGATATCAATTAGTTTAGTATGGGATGATCAAGCTCAGACAGGAGTGCAATACTCGGCTGTCGAATAATAGAGGTCCAGTGCTGATGTCTTGAGTGTCTGAGCACTAGCACCCCAGGTTGAGCCAGCTAGTTTGCAGAGTAGGTTGTTTCGAGTGCTAAATTTTGCTGCAGTTTTCTTTAGGTGGTTGTAGAATGTCCGTGATCTGTCCAGAGTTACACCAAGGTATGTTGGTGTGGGGGTCGTGTTTTATGTGCGGTCCATTGAGGAGGATGCAAAGCTCACAGTTCACATTTGCATTGTTAAGGTGGAAGACTGTCTTTGTTGTGCTTTGCTGTAGATGCCATTTCTTGAAGAAGTCTGTCATATCCTCCAGGTCCTTATTCAGTACACCCTCAAGCTCTGCAAATGAGCGACTTTAGGTCCTGACAGCAATGTCATCTGCATACATAAACTTGTGCTACTGTGTTACAGGAAAGTCAGTGATGAAGACGTTGAACAAACTTGGCGAAAGAACAGACCCTAATGGGAGTCCATTAGTCTGACGCCTCCACGAGCTAGTTCTCTTTGATGTGCACTCTGAAGTGCCTGTTGCGAAGGAACAGTTCAACAGTCTCAACTATCCAGCATGGCAATACTCTGGAAATTTTCAACAGCAGCCCTGCATGCCAGACCATGTCATATGCCACTGTTAGATCTAGAAAAACAACTCCAGTTTTAAGATTCCTCTGAAGCCCGTTTTCAACAAATGTAGTCAGGGCAAGGACTTGATCGCAAGTGCTATGGCCATGCCTGAAACTTGCCTGCTCAACAGTTATGGTATTCTCCAAGTCAAGACCAATTCTTTGGAGAATCAGGCGCTCCAGTACCTTAAAACAGACTGAATGCAAGGAGATCGGCTGATAAGTCGCCGCATTGTTGGGATCTTTGCTAGGCTTTGGTATCACAATAATCTTTGCCTGATGCCACAAAGTCATCATGCACTTTTCCCTAACAACCTGGGTGTAAAAAGCAGCAAGCCATTCTTTTGCCTTCCAGCCAAGATGCTTCAGGAACTCAGGCAGGATGTTGTCATATCCTGCTGCTTTGCCTGATTTGATGCTGCATAGCACCGTTTCAAGTTCTATTGTTGAAAATGCCTCTGGAATATTTTGATCTACTGTAGTTCATCTGACTTCCGACGGCAGTATTGTCGCAACTCATCTTGTACTTGACGTCATCTTGTACTTGACGTCGGTGCTCTTTCTCCAGGGGTGCTTTTGCCACTTGTAATAAGTGGCTAGCTACAGCATTTGGCTTGACAAAAGGGTGAGCTTGAACTGGTGGTTGCTGAGCGGTGCCAAGTCTATGAATCAAGCTCCAGCATTTCCGGCTGGAGCACGTAAAGTTGACTGATCCTGTAGTTTCCTCCCAGCGAGTGTGCCTGGCAGTGTCCATGGAATCGATCAGGTGATCTGTTATGTCTGGGTCTCTAGATGCTTCATATTCCTTAAGAAGAGCCTGACATTCTTC
Organism: Megalonaias nervosa; assembly: GCA_016617855.1. Lineage (NCBI taxonomy): Eukaryota > Metazoa > Mollusca > Bivalvia > Unionida > Unionidae > Megalonaias > Megalonaias nervosa. The sequence continues at coordinate 36,114 of JAECUM010012406.1, read as the reverse complement.
ATCCAAACAGGATGTATAGACTGGATGACGACCAAGAGGGACAGACTGAGTGGCTGCCTTAAATATGGCTCTTTGGAAGCGGTGGTAGGATTCCTTAATTGGGATGCAGAGAGATGGTATGGTGACTATGCTATGCTCTAGTATGTCAGCGTACTTTGTCCAATCTGCTTTGCGGAAGTTCCAGCCCCATTGTGAAGAGCTATGTATAGCGGACAGTGTAGTCCAATATGGATAAGTATTGGTCTGTGCTGGCTGTGTGGGAAATCATCTAGAACAGTTTGGCTGACTGGCTGAGGATTGTCATCAATGGAGCTAACCCAGCAAAGGTCCAGTGACTAGTCTCTGTGCCATCTTGCAGAGTGAAAGGTCCCACGTTGTTTGGAGTCGTGGGTCAGAAGGAGGTCATTGTTCGTTGCCCACTCTGCCAAGTGTTCCCTGTCTTCATTGGAGTGCGAGTAGCCCCAGTCAGGGTGATGACTGTTGAAGTTGCCAATATGGCTGGCTGTGTGTTTGAGATTTGGAAGCATATTTTTGTCCCAGTGGGCACTGGGTGGTTTGTAGACATTAGCAATCTTGTACCCTCTAACCTGGACCACATTGCAGAATCTGGTAGAGGAAACTTGAGATGCATCAGTAGTGTCGCAGCGTGCATACTTAGCATGGCCAAATTTGGAGTCAGGTGTTGATGAAATAAGGTCAAAGCCTTCAATGGGATATCGTGCTGCCACCTGGTCTTCTACATGAGTCTCCTGCAGACATATTATGTCAACATTATGACGATGGGCTATAGTGCTGATGATGGTTCATTTGGCTGCTGAGAGACCCTCTTGATAGTGGCACATAACCAGGATTCATTGCTGAATTCGGTTTGCAAATTGGATCCTTTGTTTCCACAGCCTTTAACGGAGCCTTGGCTGAGTACTGATGGGGAGTGCGACATGAACGTGGATCCATGCTCCCCCATGACACAATTATCAAGATTACATCAGTTTTCTGCAACAGTAAGCAAGGGCAGCTGATCTAAAACAGGTCATAAACTGCTCAACATTTCTAAAGGTCTCTTAAATTTTCAATGACTTAAATATTTTCTTTCACAGAATCATTACTGTGATCAATAAACTATAGATCCTTTCGGTAATCTGCTGTATATACTCACGTATAAACCCATTCACATATTAGCCGATCCCCCCAAACTGAATAGGTATAAACACTAGAAAGTGCATGACCCGCGTATAAGCCGACCAAAAAGTCTGAGATGACATCACAAGATGAACGTGGTAAGTTCTAAATGCATTTAAAAAGGCAAACTTGCGTTAGCATAAATTACTCGTATAACTCTCTCGCGGTTGGCATGTACAATATTACATAGAAATGGTATAAATTTGTTTGAAAAGTCAAGAAATTTATTTAATTTTCTGTTTTCTTAATGTATTTGCCTAATTCAGATTCGTGTATAACTTGATTGGACAATGGCAAGGCTTGAGCATTAGCGGGTTGCTATAACACTACCTCTCCCTTTTGACTTGATTGCTTGTTTATGCGTTATTGTGTTAGACTTTTTATATCAGTGCACCAGTAATTACGGGGGCTTTTTGCCTTGAAATTGTAAATACCAAACTCCTTAAAAGACTGTCACAGTATGACAACAATGAACAACAACAGGGTTTGATTCAATGCTCGCAATTAGGCTAGTGAGTGTATTTACATAATGGCGCCACCGCATGTACATTGTAGTTTTGAACATGCACTTAATAAAGTACATTCTGCTGAATGAAGTACATCCTTTGGATTCAAATAATGGGCACCACTGCACTAAACTTTAATGATAAATCCACAATAATGAAGTTTCAGAAACAATGCTTCAAAAATTATGCTAACAACATAAAATCTGAGTTGTAGTTTGCTTTGATGTAAGCGACCTTACACCCAGTTTTACAAACCTACGGTAATCATGCTAATATTACGGACTGAAAGGCAATTAAACATCAATGTACTGGTATAGTTGCCGGTCAAAATTCCCTCTTAACCCAAGCCAGTTTCAGGGTTTTAATGATTAACTGGCCTGTATTGATGTCGGAAAAAAAAAGACGAATTATAAACAAAGGAGATGCCGAAACATCCAGCTTTCCATTGTATGGAAGATTATGATTTTGTTCTGCCAAAACACAAATGTAAAACAGATTGATGATGATCTTAGATCATCTATATTCAGAATTTTAGCCTCTGTTATTACAATAATTTCATGAACATGTAACAGTTATGCTAGTTGTGCCCTGCACAACTGAATGTGTGTGCCTCATAAAGATTACCTCAATTTGTAGCATCACTTATATCACTGAAAAAGAGTAACTCGTGAGCGCATGGATCAACGTAATTGAAACAGCTATTACCTAATAGCTGAAGTGTTATCTGGAAGAATGCGATTTGGTCGAAAAAATAAATAAAGCAAAATCTGCATCTAATAAGTTTGGGAATACACAAGGATTAAAGTGACACTAGAGATGATTGCACTGTGTAAGTACTGTACATTACAGCCTGGTCTCCTGGGTAAACTCGAACTGACCCCTTGAATTATGAAGTCATTTTTTACCTTTATTTAATTTCGCGTTAGAGAAATCAGAAAATATGCATATCCAAAATAATAACAAATGCAATCATAGTAGTTTATAACAGTTTAATAAGTCTTCACCAAGAGTATATTTTATTCCCATGCACATACATCTTAGGACACGGAAAATAATTGTATTTTCATGTCCCAATATTTACAACCATTATGGAAGTCAACAAAAAAATCTTAAAAACTTTGAAGTTTAGACTTTGGCCCATGGATAAACCAACCTCCCTTCTTCCAGGGCTTAATTTTTTCCTAAATTATTTGGCTTATATGCGAGTATATACAGTAGTTATCTCCCTCTCATAACTGCTATCATCACTAATGAATCCGTCTTTGCTAAGTGTTTTGTATTTAGTTACGTTAACCATGACACAGCGTAGAGGGATTTCTAACCATTCTCACAGTATACAATTTATATGGGGGAAAGGATTGGGCAAATATATAAGTATACAGCTAAAGTCATAAAGAAAATCAAAATAAATCTCTCTCTCTCTCTCTCTCTCTCTCTCTATATATATATATATATATATATATATATAATATTATAACTACAGACAAAACTCTGGTCTTGCCACTATTTAGAAAATAATTACTGGACTGAAACCGAAGAATATCACAACACATAATTTTATACAACTACTATACCTTACAGCATTTTTTTTCTTTTTTGTAAGTAAATAAAAAATGTAACACAAATTCAAATATATAAACTGGCCATGTGTAACACAAACATGATAAAGCATGATTAAAACAATATAGTATATACACATAACACACACAATAAATTAGATTGATCCTTTGGCCAAGATCACTAAAATTTAGGATGTAGATATATATATATAGAGGGAGAGTAATTCAGGATGTAAAATTTGGTGTAATTCTGTTGAGCAGTTTTAAACACGACAGCCTGGTGAGCTAAAAATTACAACTACAGAATGCTATGTCCAATCCCTCCATTACTAAAGCAGACTACTTTAAGCTCTGGAAAATTATTATGATGTCAGAATGTGCAGAATTCAATTTCTCTCTTTGCAATATTTACTCTCTGCTCTCTTAACTTGCTAAAGTTATACTCTGAATGCTATTTTACTCCAGTACATATGCTTTTTGAGCCCTTACTTTGCTGAATTTTATGATTTTAGTTGAACCTGAAGAATGTGAGAAGTCAACTGCTGCATATAGCAATATGTTATCCCAAAATTACAGTACATTTCAAAACAGGCAAGCAAAGAAAACCCCAACAGCTCTACCTCATTAAGTGGTAGATGGTGTCCATAAAAAAGGCATACTTCATTATAATGTTTTTGGTGGGATCCATAAAAGGTCTACCTGATTATAATGTTGTTGGTGGGATCCATACAAAGGTCTACCTCATTACAATGTTATATGTGGGATCCATAAAAGGTCTACCTCATTATGTTGTAGATGGGGTCCATAAAATGTTTACCTCATTGTAATGTAGATGGGATTGATAAAAAGGTCTACCTAATTATAATGTTGTAGTTGGGATCCATAAAAGGTCTACCTCATTATAATATTGTAGGTGGGATCCATAAAAAGGTCTACCTCATTACAATGTTATATGTGGGATCCATAAAAAGGTCTACCTCATTATAATGTTATATGTGGGATCCATACAAAGGTATACCTCATTACAATGTTATAAGTGGGATTCGTAAAAGGTTTACCTCATTATAATGTTGTAGGTGGAATCCATAAAAAGGTCTATCTCATAATGTGGGTTAGTCCATAAGAAACATGTCTACCTCATTATAATGTTGTAGGTGGAGTTGATAAATATACAGGTCTACCTTATTATAATGTGGTAAATAATAATAATACTAAGAACATGGACTTAGTAGAGTGTCTAATCTTCAGAAGCTCTAAGCGCTTTATAATAATAGATAACACATAAAAATATATATAATGACAAGATTACAAAAAACAAACACCCTGAAATTACAAAACAAAATGAACATGTTAGGTTTGCTTGGATGTCATGCATTAGTTGGGTTCTACTTATCATATGGAGGTTTCTATTAGTAGCAAACAAAGATGGAGGGTTAGGGACTGATACAGTGAGATGGCATACAATGCAGAGGTGATCTGATGCAAGTTTGTGGGACACAAATGAAGACTGTAAAATATTATCATCAGGTCTATGAAGAATCCAGTTTTGATGCATGTGAGTGTATGTGATTTGGATTTTTAACATAGTTTTAACAATTTTTCAGTCATATAGCTATGATATCTGCAGTGTGGCAGTTTATTGTGATGTCTAGCACTGGGACATCTTGCAGCAGACATGTAGCATGATGTTGCACCCAGTCACATTATCCTGACACCAGGTCCACCAGTCCTAACACTGACCTCTTAATGCTGAGCGCCTAGCGAGACAGCTGTTAGTACCATTTTTATAAGTCTTTGGTGTGACTTGGCAGGGTTTGAACCCATGACCTCCTGCATCCGAGGAGGATGCTCTAATACTAGGCTATTGGAGTGTTGAAGTTTTGATGCATATGGACTTCCAGGACAGTCAAAGTCAAAACTGAAATCTCCAAGAATAATCAGGTTGCACCCATATGATCTAGTAGGTGGGTAAAAAAAACCCCATTGTAACTCATTGTAATGTTGTAGGTGGAGTCCATTAAAAACAGTTGTAACTCATCATAATATGGTAGGTGGGGTCCATAAAAACAGGTGTACCTCATTATAATTTGATAGGTGGAGTCCATTAAAACACACATCTCACTATAATGTGGTAGGTGGGTCCAGAAAACTAGGTCTACCTCATTATAATATTGTAGGTGGGGTCCATAACTTGTGACCACATTATAAACTCATCCACACTACTGAGAGAATGACTGAAAATCTGTATATATTTGTGCATGTTGTGTGTGAAGACACAAAATGCTAGTCAAATATATTGTAATAATTTTATTTCATGTGAAAGAAATAATATTTTGCACTTCAAGGTATTTGTGCATTTAAATTTTTCAAGTAATAATGTATTACAAAAGAAATAAAGATATAATACTAAGCATCATGTTATTTTCCTTTCAACCAATACTGCTGTAACTATGAAGGACCAATTCTAGCCCACAATGTCTGGAGCTGATCTAAATATAAAACTTAGCCAGAGTGCAACAGACAGACAGACAAAACTAACATGAAATGTCCCTATCATTGCTGTGGTGGGGCATAAAAGAAAACATTTATTATTAATGAAAGCCACACTATAGAGTAAAAATTTCAAACAAAAATTACCAGATGCTCTCTGATCTGACTATAAATAGACCTGTACAATTTCTTTCTTGTACAGCTATGGGAATTTGGCTCAAAAGAGATGACAAATGGACATGTAAATGTAATGATATCCAATAGCAATTTAAGCAAACAACTATTGTCTCTTTCTTATGGAAATACACAAAGTATAGCACAATAAAATAATCATAGTAAAGATCAGTTAATTAATTACTATTGTTCTCTCTAGTAAAAACACCATCACTACAATGAAAAGGTGGCTTACATGTCTGAAATGGATGAGTAGGTGGCCTCTCTTGAATGGAGCCCCTTTTTAAATGTGTGTTTGGGGAACCACTATAATTAAAACAATGGTCATAAAGATGTACATTTTCTTTTTTGCACACTGTTTGTTTACTCACTTAAGACTGTCTGTGTAGTAAGCATCTCTGTCAGGTTCAGTCTCTAGAAGCAACTGCACAGCCCTGTCTGTCTGTCCCAGCATTATGTAATTCTCTGCACACTTCTTTGTGTGCTCATAGGTTGCTCTCTTACTATCATGTAAAGCCACACGATCAAGCTGGTACTTCTACAAATCGAATTTAGATTTTACTGCACGATGGTATCAAGCAGACATATAACACATGAATGCTTTTTCACATCATACATTACATTATGCAAATCAACTTCAAAATCATATCAAAATACTTTGGCTTGGCTTGGTTTCATATTTTACAGCATAGCAGCACATATGAGAAGTCAAACCATGATTTTGTTTCAAGTTAAATTTATTAACTTAATTATTTCAATCTTATGCTCATCAATATTTGCAAATATAGCAATTATTTCAACACTTTCGTAATTTTAATATAAAATGTGCATACATGCAAGATCCTCCAATGCTGTGATCATATCAATGGTAAACTAAAGATAATATGGGCTGTAAAAGCTGCTTGGCAACAACATTAAAACAAACTCTGGTTTTAGATCTGAGTTATATCATTTACTGCTGATGATCTAATGCCATGATTATTTTGGTTTCTGATGAATAGGTGCAATTATTTTTTTCTTATGACCCACAATGTTCAAGACTTCATATAATCTCAATGCAATGCAGGAAAAAGTTGTAAGATCATTATACAAAAAACAAAATTTATGTATCAGATGTCAATGATCGCAAAGTTATCTTGAAAACTAAATTCCAAATCCAAGGGCTAAAGTATCTTATAGCAGCTAATAATAAAGACTAGAAATGTGTCAGTATGACATGGAATCACCTTGCCTACATGATGCAAATGAAGAAAAAATTTTAAATAAAAAACACTGGTGCCATAACTCCATAAAATTGTGTCAGGAAATAATGGAAAACTGACTTTGATCAAGATATTCCTAACATAAAGTTTTATAACAATTTGGTTTAAGTCCATTAAGTCCTTCAAATAATGGCAACAAAATTCTTATATAATTGAAGGGATAAGTTCTTAATCAAACAGGAACCATAACTCTGTTAAATTTTATTGGAAAGCAAATTTTTAAGTAAATTATTTTTCTCTGAGAATACTTACCCAATTACATTATATTAAGAATATTAGCCTGCTACCTCACAAATCCAGCCCTACTAAAAGATAAAAGTCATCTAATCCTGTCTATTGCAAATACACAAAGGGCAGTAACTCTTGTCCATACCTCCCTTTGGCACCGCCAGATGTCGCTAATTTTTAGATAAGCAAGATGTTAACAAGGATGCTCCATGGTGGGGTGGTTGGAAGGGTTTTTAAGTAATAAGATTGGGTAAGTATTCTTGAAGAAACATAATTTACTTAAAAATTTGCTCTTTCCTTTGAATACATTCCCCAATTACATTACATTAGGAGAGTAAGTAATAGGAAGAGGGGATGCTAAGCATCCGACCTCTACCTCAGGTATCCTTCTGGGAAAGACGAGCTTGATTCCCTTTGTGAATGATAAGACGTTCTCCTAATTACATAAGCAACACAGCCTGAAGTTCCTTGATATGTGAATTATCTATGGTGAAGATGTTGAAATCTTCTTATCTGCAAAAATTCACTGGCAAATCGGCGAAGCTAACAGTCTGTGTTGACTGATTTAGTTGGGTCTGGTGGTCATCTCTACTGCTACCACCGGCCTGACCTGATCCAAAGTTTACCTCTGCCACACTAAATCTCTGAGACAGAAACTCGAGAAGGTTGATTCGGCATGCCAACCAACAGCTTCCACAACATCTCAGATCAAAACATTATGGTTGAACGCGAGGCTTACTGAGATGGCCTGAATCTCATGAGCTGTGATCTTCATGAGGTGGCTCTTGTCTTGTGAGACCTCAGAGTATGCCAATTGTATAACCCACTTCAGCCACAAAGCAAGGGCTTGAGGTGTGATATCCTGTTTCCCAGCTTTCACAGAGAGGAATAGTCATTTGCGTGTGCCATGACTTGTCTGTGTGTGTTTCAAGTAGTGCTTCAGAGCATGAACAGGCTCTTCATTGTCTTCTGCTCTCATCCTGTCTTTGGAAGAGAGGGAGCAAATGATGACTCTTTGGTTACTGATGGATGCTAACCGGTTTTTGGTTACAAAGCCTGGTTGTGTCAAGAGGACAACTGAACCATCTGATCTGAACTGAAGGTAGTTCGTATTGACTGAAAGGACATGTAACTTGCCTACCCTGCATATGGAGGCTAAAGCTATTAAGAAACATGTCTTGTATGATAGAAATTTTAGCGACGTGTGGGTTAGAGGCTCAAAATGTACTTGAACTGAGCCGTGTTAAAACCTAGGACTGGTTCCATTTGGAAACAAGGTGAGGGATTTTGGTAGACTAAAATCAAAATTAGCAAAAAGATCTGAAAAGTCTTTATTATGCCCTATGTCATATCTGCCATGATGCCTCAATGTGTCTGATATCATAGAGTGGTAGCCTTTGATAGTGATGGGGGCCAGCTGTTTCTCCTCAAAGAGACAGAGAAAAATAAGTCAGAAAGTTGAGGGATTGAGGCACTCAAAGGGATTATGTTATTTGTCTGGCACTAGGCCCTGCAAAAAAGCCACTTTCTCTTAAAAACCTTCAGAGTCGAGGGCCTTCTTGCTCTAGAGATTCTCCCCACAATCAAACATTTAAATTGTCTTGCAAGACTGTATAGATAACAGCCAAGCATGCAGAAGACGGTCTTGGCAGGATGGAACACCTGTGACTGGTTGCTTGAGGAGATTCAAGTTGGCCAGAATCTTCCTGGGCAGATCTATTGCTAGATCGAGTAGACTGTTGACCCAGGACTTGTGCCATCTGAGAGAGGCTATCAGAATCATCTGGCAATTCTGATCCTGTCACTTCTGGATTATTTTCGGTATCAGGACCATGGGAGGGTACACAAAGGAACACAACCCCACCCAAATGGTTGACAATGCATCCACAGCCCAAGCTTCTGCTCAGTTAAGGACCTGAGTGATCCTGGCCATCATACCCCTGGTGTAGCTATTGTTAAATTGTTTGGTGAGCCGGAAGATTGCCAATGAGGCCAAATCTAACATAGAGGATGTTGCCTTGATGTTCCAAACCAGCTTATTCGTGGATGGCAGCTAAAGTTTTGTTGAGAGCCAGAAGGTTGGTACTGAAGGTCTTAGAGTGCGTTGGAGAGGCGGTTGTTGTAGTTGTTGTAGGGTTTAATGCCATTTTTCAGCACAAGATAGGTTATACAGTAAAACCTGTTATGAATGACCCCCCTTCTGCCAACAAAAAGTGGTCTCTCAAGACAGGTGGTCTCTCATAGCAGGTTTGTACAAAAAGACCAGTTTCCAAGGTCGAGTTTCAGAACAATTTAAAGAAAAATAACCACAATCACTGTACATAAATTCTATTCCTTATTAATAGTTCTTGCTAAAATATTGTATGCATCCATCTAAAAACAAAATTATATAGCAATAAAGATATACTTCTATCATTAAACATGAAATCACATTTGTATTTGAAGATCACATATTTTAGCATATGAAATTGTTGCTGATTTGCTCCTTTTCCTTTATAACAACATAAATTTGTTTTCCAACGTTTAAACCATTTTGCGAGTGGTCTGCTCTTTTTCACTTCTTTCAGTTACAGTAATTATTTTCTCCAGCCTTAAAATTGGTCTCTTTTGAGTTGGAGGTTCATCCATTGTTATTAAGGTTCTAGGTGTTAACATTATTAGTGCTCAGTTGTAATATTGAACGTAAAGACAGTTTTGACTGGGCTTTGGGAAAATATGAAAAATCTATACATGTGCATTGCATAACTAACAATTAATGAAATGAAAAGAAACAATTATCTCATCCAGAAACAGAACAATTTACTCAAAGACAAAAGTCAGTGGCTTCATTCAAAGAAGACGTACAGGGATTAACTCTACAAACTCTATAACCCGGTCGCACCAACTTGAATAGACAACAGCTTTGTGATTGGGATGTAATCACTTAATATCGGGGAAAAAAACCCAACAAACATCACAAGTCTTGAACACCATCAACTGAATCCCGTTAATGATTCTCTCTCGCTGGTTTAATAGGCAATGACCTTATTCACCACCAGGCAATATGGATTAACTCTGAAAACAATATACGCGACCACTACGTCAATCTGGCACTACAATGGCAACTCGTGACATGTACATTAGCCTGGTTTATGGACTGTGGCATCTATCACCAGCAGCCACAATCCTTTTTTTTTTCATTATTTCTTTTATGTTTGTTTTTGATCAGAACAATCGTTACTAATCAAGTGGTCGTTGTAACAATTGATTACATATATGTCAGTGATGTCTTTCTATGTTCTCATGATATGGTCATTCATAGGGATGCTGGGTCCTACTCAGACATATGATAAGGCCAGGAAGCAGGCTAAGTGCAGGAATAATTAGTCTGGTTCTCTGCTTCATATGCTTGCTGCGTTGCTCTCCTCTATATGAATAGCTGAGAACAATGAAGGGAGCTTACAATCAAGGAACCAGACTGGGGAATAATCTACATGTACTTTAGTCTGGTTTACAAAAGAAACTATAAAACACTATAGACATACCTTCAAAATTTCAGATACTGGTAGCCAGCCTTTTTTTTTTTTTTTTAAGAATGGTATGAGCGGTCCTTGTTACAGGGACAAAATAAAGGTAGGTGGAGTTTATCCTCATTTTTGCAATGCGGTCATTCATAGAAGTGTCAAAATGCATATTTTGCCAATACAATGCAGTCGCTGGTTGCGTTCAGCAGGTGGTTGCTCATGACAGAGCATTTATATAATAAAATTGATCCATGCATTACGATTGTGGTCGGAAATGACAGGTGGTCGCTCATAGCAGAGGTTGCTCATAACAGTTTTACTGTACATGGTGGCCAGTATAAATGGTGGAGGAAGAACCTCGGAAAACCCTGGAAAGAACCACTGACCCACGAGAAGCTACTGGCAAGCTTTCTCAAACACCTACATTGGCTGATCCTGAGACTTGGACCCACACAGAGGTGAGATGGCAGTGATCCGTAACGGTGAGTGCTTTAGACCACTTGGCAACTCAGGGCACCCATCTGAGAGGAGGAAGTCACTGGAACCTGGCTTTCCAAGAAGAACACATTAGAGTTGCCTGGGTTGTCAATTTGACCCTAAAGCCAGTTGTTAATCTCTTTAATCTTTGCTGATTTTGGAAGGAGCCGGAAAGATGAATTGTGTGTTGTCAGCCTGGGGGCTGGCGATATATAAGATGGTTTGGCAATCTCCAATACCGACCACTCTGAAGGCCTGGCTGAATGGATAGATTTCTCATTGAAATCTTTGATATAGTAGTGATGAGATGCAGACAGCACGGTTAGACAGATAAACTGTCACTAAGATCCTGGTATGAACTATTTGGCTGGACCATTTCAACTAAAAGGTCCCCATGCTAAGACAGGTGGACTGCCGGTGTCTGCTGGATGGCTGGTGACTGCTGGACAGCTAATAATGGTACGGCAGTATTATGAGTTGGCTTAACGGATCCGGCATGAACCCCATGTCCCCTGACTTACAGGATCGAAGGCCATGCTCAGACATGTGGGGGGGGGGACGACTTATGCCCGCTCGGCTGCCTAAAATTGGGGAAAACTCTCCAATGAGTCAGTATCGCCATCAAAGAACCATAGGTTTGTCTTCCTTGATTTATTCCGTCTTTCCTTCCCTTCAATGCTGAATGGACCATTGCTCTGAATGTGCATTTCATGCATTTAGTAAACATTTCTCCTGAAATGACACAAGAAGAGAAAACAAAGCATAGATCAGCAAATTAGTATGTGACTAACTAGCTAAAACAGGAGCCCAGACTTCCTCTGACCATGTATTACAGATGCTGCATATGACAGTGTATACTGAGTATAAACAAAACAAGAGTCATGGTAGACTTCCACTGCCTTGAAGTTGCATACATAGCATTTAAATAACAGTCTGCTGAAATGGCACAAAAACAAAAAAATATCAAAGTGGAAACTAGTAATGTATTTGAATTACTAAGTCACTAAAACACTGTCGTAACTAACTGAGAAGTGAAAGTGTCGTATCAGAAACCTATGGCTCTTTTAGGAACTTATGCACAATGTTCAGTTAATAATTAAACCACAATTCTATCAAAACAGCATGAAATATCAATAAACTAAGCATAAATATCAAGCAGCACTTTAGAATTTTGCTAATGGATGGAGTTAGGGAACAAAGTCAGAGGTACACTAACTCATAATGATCTTGTATAAGGTCAACTATAGTGTGGTAGGATGGGGATCTTAGAAGACGAAGTCACAAAAGGCGATAAGATCACTCAAAATCGGCAGAAATTGTAAAATAATGCATACAACCTGCAGCAGATTGATAAATCTGCACAATAAATCCAAAAGGAATGTTGGCTGGCCCTACAGGGACACAAAAACAGCTGGATTGTCAGAGGATGAACTGTACAACATGTGCTCTGTACAGCAGCGAAGCTAAAAACTAGAGACACCTGGTGGTGCCAAGCAGAGATAATGGCAAGAGTTACTGCCCTTTGTCTATTTGAAATAGACAGGATAAGATGATTTTCTTCTTTTAGTAGGGCTGGATTCGCAAGGTAGCAGGCTAATATTCCTAACGTAATGTGATTGGGGAATGTATTTAAAAGAGAAATGGTGAAAATTTAACTTTACCTAGGTCTTCTTAATGAACATTTCTTTCTGGTTTTGTTGGGTTTAATGCCATTTTTCAGCACATGATGGGCCATACATGGCAGCCAGTATATCTGGCAGAGGAAGAACCCAGGAAGGACCAACAACTCCTAGGAAGATAATGGCAAGTTTCTCACATACACACATTGGTTGAGCCAAGACTCAAACTCATGTGGACTGAGGTGAGATGCATAAGTGATCTGTAAAGGTGAGTGCCTCAGACCACTCGGCCAAATGGGGCTCCTCTTCTTGATGTAAAGGATCGTAACAAATTAGGTTTAAATACATTAAGTCCTTTAAAAGTTAATGAGAAGAAATTAAATTCTTGATGGACAGGACGTGACTTGATAGGGTAGGATGGAAAGGAGATAAGACTATATGCTCCTTCCTTAGATATGGTGAAGGCATAAAAGGGAATAAATTTGACAAATCTTTAAAACAGCAAATTAAAAAAAAATGTCCAGGACCAATGTAGATCTGAAACTGTTGGACATCAAATTCATAGTGGAACCACACTTGGGTCTGTTGTGTTACATGCAAACTGACTGCTCACCATAAGAGGCCTGGTAAGTACAGTGGTAAGATATTCCCTCTGCAGATCTGCAGTATGAAATCCTATTCCTTGTTTTGGCATGTGAGATGGTACATGGTTGTACACATCAGGTCATCATTTTGGTATTTTTTCAGATTTATGATTTTCTCCACCTTAAAGACCACCTGATATCCACCATCAAGTTCACTTAGTGTCAACTGTCTCTAATTCTACTTGTCTGGGTTTAATGAAAGGAATATCTGATAATTAGAAAATATAATGTTTGCATTGTTAAATATTGTTGGGGGGTGACTTAGTACATGGTGTGCTTGCAAGCCCCATGTTGAAAAGTAATTTTAATAAATTATCTGCTACGAATAAACAGTGCATAAATACACAGTATGATGTAATGTGGTTTCATGCTGTTACATCATGGTAGATCTGCTGTCATGTCATGTTACAGAGTACGAAACTTAATACTGGGCTTTGACAGCACTGAACAAATGCTTCATGTCAGATAAGTGCAAAATTTACTGGATCATTTTACAAAAAGCCATGAGCTGGTTAAATAATACTTGATTATTCTATTACCTTAAAACTTAGATTGTCACAAAGGAAATCAAAGCATTTCTCAAGTGGCTGGTCTTTGAAGACCGGACTTGGTGGAAGTTTCTTCTCCCCATCACTCTCATCATTATCAACAAGGACTAAATCATTCATCTCCTTCTGAGGAATGAAAACATCTCCATTCTGACTCAAACTGCTACTACTAAAACTCTGTAATTTCAAAAACATGAGAACAATATGAGGCTTGGTATTTACTTGAAGGATAAAGAACTAATTTGACAAAGTTAGCATTTAGCTTCAGTTATGTCGCTGTATGTTACATATCAATTACAGGCAAATATAAAACCTGAACACAGATGTAAACTAAAGCTGTAACTGTGTATTATGTAATAATTACAGGTAAATATAAAACCTGAACACAGATTTAAACTAAAGCTGTAGCTGTGTATTATGTGATAATTACAGGTAAATATAAAACCTGAACAGATTTAACCTAAAGCTGTACCTGTGTATTATGTAATAATTATGTAGCTATGAGTACAAGGAAAGTACAATATACAGATGGTGACTGCAGACCTGTTTACCCTTACAGATGTCTTATTAGTTGTTTCTCAGAATCCAATCCACGAAACTCACATTTAAGGATGGATCAATGATAAGAGTTGAGTGAATATTTTCAATGTAGAATCTGTGTTCTATAAGCAGATATCACTTATTCAAGCTAAACAATCTTTTTAGTGTCCAAATTAATTTCTCTTTACTTCTGACACCAACTGAAATCTTTGACAAGCCTAAAGTGCAATTCATTTTTTGAACAATATAGTTGCTATGAAGCCAGATGCTTACTTAATATGTTAAAGTCAACAACTGAAAAGAACTGTATTTATTACCTGACATAAAGGCTGGTATTTATGTGATATGAAGTAGTGTAGAGCTACTGTCCAGAAGCGTACCTCAGACTCATCACCAAACAGTCTGGAAAGTTATACAAGATTATAATATTTTACAGATCGCTTTCCTATCATTCACACACACAAACACACACACACACATACATATATATATATATATATATATATATATATATATTGGATTAGCATTATTATTAACAGTATTAACATATTATTCTTTCACATATATTATTAATAGCAGTGTAGTAGTAGTATGCTATCAAGATACATGTATTTAGTCCAGCTATTTAGCAAAATGAAAACTAATAAAGTAAGTTCCGCAAAAGGATACTGCATCTTCACTATGACTTGTAAGTAACAAGAGATGTTATCTTCTCTCCTGCAGAGAGAATAACAGTATGCGTATTTATCAGTATCTGACTCTGATTGTCATTTACTGTCTCATAAAACCAATCTGATAATTTAAATAAAAAACCCACCATATCAAGAAAACTTTCAACTATGGACATGCATTCATTTACACACACACACACACACACACACACTTTTTTTTTATCTCATTATCAGCAGAAATGGCTGCTAAGGAAAATTACTAATTGACTTACCTGTAATTGTGAAATACATGACAGACTTTTTTGTTAGGTCAGCTGGTATAATTAGACATGAAAACACCTTTTCACACTTTAAACAATTAATGGATTAAGCTGTTGCTCAGACTCACCAAGATCAAAAGACAATCGGCTTTTGTTTGCGACCTTTGATGATTAGGGAATGAAAAGAAACTTCCTGCAGATACAGTTATTAGTACCTATACCATGAGGGACATAACTAGTGCAGTGTACCTCTACTTGGAGATTACATATTTTTTCTTTTCATTGTAAACAATTAAACATCAATTCACATAATATACCCTTATATATATACCATGCATTGCTCATCAAACAAAAGTTAATTTGCATACCTGAAGTCGACAATGTTGGTACACTCCAGTGACTGCAGAGGGCAGGGTAAAACCACTGCTTGGTTAAGAAACATGTGGCTACTGACCATGGAAGACAGATGGAAAACAACTGCTTGTTTAAGAAACATAAGGCAGCAGACTTTGGTAGGCAGGGTGAAACCACTGCTTGGTTAAGAAACACATGGCTACCAACCGTGGAAAGACAGATGGAAAAACAACTGTTTGGTTAAGAATCCTATGGCTGCTGACTGTGGAAGGCAGGGTGAAACCTCTGATTGGTTAAGAAAGGTGACTGCTGATTGCAGATTACATGATATGTTATATAATAAATTTGCCATGGAGGGGATATGAATAGCTGTTGTGACCAGGTGACCATTGAAATCAGGTGACTATTAGGACAAGTTTGACTGTAGTTGCCACACTGTCTATTATGCCCAATGATGTTTATTTAAATTTGAAAATGTTTAAGGAGAAAATCAAATCTGGTTAAACAAAAAATTAAAATTTGGAATGATTTATAAATAATGATATTTAATATACAAGATGCCATGATAAAATATTGCACATACATGTACCATATTTTCTGTTATGTCTTTGGACAATATTTATTGATGGACACCAAGTCTTATTTGGCCAAAATCCTATTTTCTTACCCTGCAATGCTCAGACATTGTTTTAAAAGCTTTTATTTAGATAAGTTTTTGGACACAAATGCAGCTCTGCAATGACAAGATAAGATAACCAAATACTACTTTCAAAAAGTCTGAGAATAACTTGCTTGTAACTGGAATATCCTTGATACACACATATGATCCTAACTGACAAAAATTGGGAGATCCACGTTTCACTGTTCATTAACTCTCTGGCACTGATATAATAAATAACTTTTGCCTAAAACAAAATTACTAAAATGTGAATAAAAAAATCTCACACATAAAGGGATTACAAGACTATGTCAGCCTATAACATTAAATTGAATGACTTCATCTCTAAAAGTTTGTTTAATACCTCCACTGTGGACAAGTCTAAAACCTGAAACAAAGTCATGTACCGGTTGCACATATATGCATTGGTTCTGTGAATAGTAATGTATTTTTGTAAAAAAAAGTTAAAACCAAACACCAGATTAATTTCTCGTGTGTTTTTGTGTATTAGGTATTTCAAGTACTCAAATATAATTTAGTTAGCTATCAGTCTTATGAAAGTTTTGGTATCAGACTGCACAAACTGGAATTGGTACATGACTAGGTGCAAGTCTCAGTCTTGTCCACAGTGATGGTGTTAAACAAAATGTTCGAGACAACAACTTTCATTTTAATGGTTTCCTCCTTTAATAAAGGGTAGACAATTCGTCAGCAACCTAATGAATAAACAAGGTTCTCCCAATTTTGACAATTAAACTGTGCATATAACTTATCATTAATATGTTTTTGGTCACTAAATATAATATTTTTAAGATGTTTACAGACATAGAAAAATGAAATTATTTTTTGCCATCAGAAGACATCCTCAAAATAAGGGAGGAACATCAAAAACAAAAATTATTTCTGACATGTGAATATGGCAATACCATTTTAAGGGATTTTCTGCTTTGTTAGCTTTTGTTGGACAATAAGGTTATTGGTGCACATCAGAGATCCACAAACAATACCTAGTTTAATTGTGCTAATCCTACTTTAAGGTATTTTGCCAATAAGGCACAACAGAGTAAATTCATTCGTAGACTGCATCTGCTTTATTGTTTTTGAAGCTAACCTTATTCACAATTTCACTTACTTAGAGTGTTACTTGTTATACTTCTATTTTTCATCAGCTTCGACTTATAGATCATTCAATTTAATCCCTAAGGTATATTTTTGGGGAAATTAAAAAACTTATTTTATTGAAATTTATGAATCCATTGTGAATCAGCCTCTGTTATATAAATTTTAAAACCTCTGCCATTATGCTTTGTGTCAAATTTTCTCAGATTCTGTTGAGGCAATTTTGAGAAGTCATTCAAAGATTTTTCTGTTTTAGTAACAATGGTCATATTTAATGGAAGACTGAAATTAAACAAGTTTAAAAGATATAAATGCCATGATGCTGCCTGTCACATTAGGTCTAATTTTAGTTGGCTATTTTAGATAAGAATTTGTTTAAAGGTTTTTCTCATTTTTAGTAATGGTGGCCATAACTGATGGTGGATCAGCATTATAAGTACAAACCTGAAAGGTTTCCATAGCAGATGCTTTCTGTCAAGTTTGGTGAATTCTATTTAGTGGTTTTGGAGAAGAAAGTTGTTTAAACAATTTTTCATCTTTTGAAACAACAGCTTTTCTATTTTTTGTTAAGGTAGCCATATTTGAAGGCGAATCAGCATCATTTGTACAAACTTAAAAGTCTTCCAGACAGGATGCTTTTTGTTAAATCTGATTAAAGAAGTCACTTAAAGAGCTTTTACTGTTTTCAGTAACAAGAGCCACACTCAATGGAGGCTTAGCATCATTTTTACAAGTTTGAAAACTCATAATGCCTAAACAGCCAAATTTGGTTTACAACAGCAATTGTTGATAGATGCAGAAATGATGCATAACAGATGAAGGGCCATGCCAAGCTCTCTTGACCTTATGGCTAACTAAAAAAATTATCATAAAAATACAATTTAGATTCATAGTCAGAATGGTGACATAAAATTCTATGGTTACATAAACTAAACATGAGTCATGCATAGCTTGTGATCATTTAATCTATTCGGTATAACATTCTTTTGCTACATCAACAACATTTCTAGTAATTGATCTAAAATACTTAACACCCAATATGTTGGAAAAAAGTAACAATCCTGCACAAAGCACTTATTTTTATAAATTCTTTTCTTAATATCCAACCGAGTATTTTTTATTGTCAGGTGGTGCAAGAAGATTTAAAAACATAATTAAATACAAGTTCCTGACCTGGCTGTAAGTAGACATCTCTCAGCAGTTCCAAATCTACACTTGTGGAGGTATGATACCACATTTCTGAAGGCAAAAAAAATTGTATAATTCTAAAATGAAAAATAGAATAAAAAACAATCATTTGCATTAAATATGTATTCATATATATCATGCCTGGGTGTTGGCACCACACTCAAAGTTTCCTGCCTATTATATTAACAGCGTAATAAATAAATTGTAGGCTTCAATGTCAGCGCTTCCTATGTTTATAAACAAGCTAACTAATGTCAGCACAATGTTTTTCCCTGGGTGTCAGCTATAGTGTAAACTTCATCATTCCACTTTAGTCACAGTTATTTTTTTATTACAACTTGTACAACAATTAACATGTACACTGCAAATTCATCTATATAAAGGTACTGACTGTTTAATTTTGTGGTGGGAATGCAATTTTTTTTTCAAATGATATAACTGATATATCCATTTATATGTTTCCTATAATAACCTGTCTATCAGCTCCAGCTGGCTGTTGACTATATTCTGAAGCTCCTTATTTTCCTCCATAAGCCCCTCTAATTGCAGGACATACTCCCCTGCCCTCTCACCCTTTCCCTGAAACTGCTGTACATTTTGCAGTACCAACTTCATCAACAAGGAACTTTGTGGTTGCAGCAAGTATGGGCTGAACACTGGGTCTGAAAACAAGAATGTGACCGAGTTATATGCCTCTAGATGGTATCAAGCATGAAGCCCTTTGGACTGAGAGGTAAAAACTAGATTTATTTTCAAATATGAAATAAGTAAAATAAGTCATAACCCCATAACATTTTGCCAGAATACAGTGAAAATCAAGCTTGATCTGGTTCTTCTTAACGTAAAGCTGCATACAAAAATTTATTTAGCCAGAAAATGGGGAAAATCAAACTTGATGTAGGTCTGCTTAATATAAATCCTCCTGCCAAATTTGACTTTAGTCTAAAATGTCCTTTTAAAGCTGTTCAGTGGAAATGAAAGACAAAGTTCAAAGTCTGGCAGGTGACCTAACTCTGTAAAAATTTGCCTGAAAGTGATAAAAATACACTTGAACTAATTCTTCTTCAAGTAAAGACTCACACCAAATTTGATTTCAATTCTGATGTCCTTCTAAACAAGACAGCACAACTGCCCTCCCAGTTCTGTTTTCCTTTCTTTGCTGGAGAAAATTTTGAATCTTCTACTTACCTTCTTGGCGCATCTAGAAGATGAATATTATGAAGATGAGATACAGTGAGAACGGTAACTGTTTTGCGCAATCCATTATGGTGGTTAAAGACTGCATTGGTAGCCTCGATTCAAATGAATCAATCATATGTTAGATCTCTATATCCCTTTATACATGTGATATATTTACTCTCAGAATGGAACAGGATGCCCATTCTAAACAGAAAATAGCAAGGAAATTTTTGATTTTTTTTAAATGAACAAAAAAATGGAATTTTAATAAGAAAAATGTACCCTCGTATTCAGGTCCAAAACATGAGACAAATACTGAAAAAATGGGACACTTGACAGCTATAGTAAAGCTTCATACCCAATTTTATTTCAATCCATGAAGTCCTATGAAAGTTAAGTTACTGAGAGGAAATGAAATGTAAGAAAGGATGGGACATGAAGTGACTGATGGACATTGGGGTGGTAGGGTGAGAATGGGCAGGGCATGTAAAAATGATTAGTTTCACATACAAAGGCACTCATTATAAAACTTTCAAGACTGGAGTTGAGAATTTACTGGCAACACTGAGATCAAATATCTCGAAATCTAATGAAAAAAGAGGACTGTACATACTATTTAGCTCTTGCTGATGTCTAAGAGAATAGACTGAATCTGTTAGTACATTTATTTTTAAACATGCTGTATGTCAGCTCTAAGTTATGTGATTAATGATGTGTAAATATATGCACATGCAAGCATTTGGAAAGTCATCAAGACCATCATTTCTTTTGTGTGAAGCAGCAATATTACTTTGGAAAACAAATAACGAATTCAAGCATACGGAATAAAACTATAAATACAATATTCCATCATTATAATGTCCATGGGAATCATGGAAAATAATTCCTTATACTGAAAATGTCTTATAATGAAGTACATGATATAGTTTTTCTATGACATAAGAAAATGAGACGCATGACCATACCTACCTTTTAACAGAAAACAAGTCATAACAATGGGTATTATAATGAGTGAGTACTGTACTTGCCTTTCACCTCTGCAGTTCCTGAAACAATTCTGAGTTCTAGCCAAGGTACAAGCTTTTATCCAGTGTCTCTGGTAATTGTTATCATCACCTACACAATCACCTCATTCCATTATCTAAGCCAGAAGTATGTTTTAACCAATGCTCAAGATAAGCAGTGAATTTGTTTATTTTACGCAAATTAACAACAAAACACTTGAAGAAAATTTTAATGTGCTCAAGTTATTCAAAACAAATTAATTTTAAGCATTTTAATCAACACTTGTAAGCTTACTCCTCCAGCTGTAAACACATTATGATTATGCATTTCATCAAAGTTTTAATTAATGATACCTGGAAGGTCCCTATCATCAATTCCTGATGAAGATTTCTTCATGGAGATGTCACACATGTGGACACATCCATCAATGGAGGCCAGAACTGGTCGGTCAGACCCAGACCACTCCATGTCAATAACTTTGGGGATTTCACGGGGACTCTTAATTGAACTGGATAGCTCAATCTAAAGTTACAGAAAACAGTAAGTGATGAGTGCACCAAGGAACTGTTAAACTCACAGCAACTAATGCATACATGGAATACTTTTACAACTGCAGAATTGAAAACTAATCTGATTGTAAATGGAATAATTAGGTTAAGAAAACTACAACTGAAACAATCATCAATTAAAAGTATTCTTTTTCATACAATGTTGAGAAAACATGTTTTTAATGATGAGAGCATAAACTGGATTGAAATGGGGAATATCATGTTTTTTCCAGTATTTTATGCAACAAATTCTTGTACCTCACATACATTTCCATTGATAAACTTAATAATAGAAAATTTTTGTGTTATTAAACAAGTTTCTGAATCAAATCATTAAAGTAAATCAACATATTACTGTGATCTTGTGATGTATCATCTCATTTTGATAGCATCAGGAAGTTTTGGTCTCCTTAGACAAATCAAATCAGAGTCCAATGTACTAGTGGCCTAAGCACCATATAATATATAGATTGCATAGATAAATTATTTACAAATAACTCAACAGACAAACTAACACAAGAATATCTCTTTAGTGCTGTAATTAATCAATGGTATGTGTTGCTGCATGTTACGTATATGTAATTTAATTGCTAGTTTTAAATTCTTTTTTTTATTTTAGTTTTGTTTCATTACATGTTATTGTAATGATAACTTTATTCACTGGATTTGACTTTTTTTTCTAGAAAATTCAGTTCAGTTCTAGTAAATAATCGGGGCTCCGAGTGGCCAAGTGGTCTAAAGCGCTCTCTGTTACGGATCACTGCCATCTCACCTCTGTCTGCCTGGGTTTGAGTCTAGGATTAGGCGAATGTGGATATGTGAGAAAGCTTGCCAGTAGCTTCTCGTGGGTTGGTGGTTCTTTCCGAGGATTTCCCGGTTTCTTCCTCCACCATTAATACTGGCCGCCATGTATAGCCTATCCTGTGCTGAAAAATGGCGTTAAGCCCCACAACAACAACTACTAAATAATCACTATTGCTACATTATATTTTTAGCTGACCTAGTTCCTGACCTTGGTTCTGAATTGGTAAACACAGAGTGAAAATTATTGGTCGTAATCAAGGTCATTCTTGGCTCGTGTCAGCTCTGTTGCAAACAAACTTTATTTTAAAAATTAATTTCCAGTGTGGGAATCACTGATTCTTAGCTAAGGCTATACTAGCCTATGTGCTAATTGACATTATTTTACTGCGTTGTTCGAATTAAGTGATCATGTGACCCCATCACGTGGGTCTGAATTATGTTTTAGCTGGGGCTAAAACTGATGTTTTTAGTGTTTTCAGTCAGTCGTATTTTACACCTTTAGAGCTCAAGGTGTTTTTAATGTTGATGCCAGTTTGATTTAAAATTCTTCTATTTTTTGGATTTAATAATTTATATTCCCTGGAAAATACCAGTGCTCATAAAAATTCTTGGACAAAGACATTTAGTGGAAATTATTCGGAATTATAAAGCCAGAATATTATTCTTGATTCATAAAATTCCACAAGGAATTGTTGACACATCAACACAAAACAGGATATAGAGGATGTCATCTCCTTCCATCTTGGAATTTCATTGGGATTCAAACTTTGATTCATTTAGAACTTTTTAGTGATAGAACTTATATTTTTAAATTCTAGGATTAGTTTTTGGATTAGATTCACAAACCGTAAGTCCTTTTCCATATTTTTACCTTGTTTTCTAGGGAAATAAATTATTTTGTTAAATTTTACAAAGCTTGTTGGCTTCACTCTTTTCTTTGTTACTTTTGTACGAGCATACATGTAACACTGCATGACATATTTTCCCTAATTTAGCCACTTTTCAAATTCAATTTCTTGTAACTAAAATATTTTTAACCATCTGCAACTTAAAGTACTTTACGTTCATGGGTTCGAACCCTGGCTGAGTCATACCAAAGACTTACAAAAAAATGGTACTAACAGCTGCCTCGCTTGGTGCTCAGCATTAAGTGGTTAGTGTTAGGGCTGGTCAGTCTGGTGTCAGGATAATGTGACTGGGTGGGACATCATGCTATATGTTTGCGGCATGATGCCCCACTGCTAGACATCACTATAAACTGCCACACTGCAGACATCGTAGCAATATGACTGAAAAATTGTTAAAGCTATGTTAAAAATCCAAATCACATACAAACACACACACTCGTTTGCAACCATCATAATACACACAAAATCAAATATTTCATAAAGTGTACACAGGCAAAATAATACGACTTATCTACAGACCATATATACTTGCTTGTAAGTTGAATCAAACTGCAAACAACAAAGATCCTCATAAGCCATAGCATAATGTACCTGCAGATCAGAGTCTATCTGTTTGTTCCACTGATTATTCCTAACAAACTGCACAAACCCAGATCTAAATGCGCATTATGTGACAGCAGATCTGAGTCACTGCAGTTTGCAGTTTGACTCGTCTTATAACTCAGTATATATGGTATATAACTGCTTAGAAGATCTCCAAGACATGATTTCATTTATTTCTTTGCATGGATCTATTTTTATGGCGTCACACAATATTCACATTAATTAAAGAAAAACTTAACTTCTGATAGCAACAAGTTACCTTGCCATCATTTATTTCCCAAACATCCACACCATCATTGTAAAGAACTGAGAACTTGAAATTTCCTCGGCCAGGGGCAAAGCGTATCTTCTTGATCCAACCTCTGTGTGTTGAGCTGGTCCTTGAGTGACAATCATACAAAATGAAAAGAATCACTACCACTAATTGTAAAATCTGCATGATATTTCTGAAGTAATAAAATAATGCGATATTCATCTTCTATTTGTCTTTTATCACATAACATACCCATTATGACATCCTTCTTCTATAGCTAACTTACGAGCAGAACAATGGAGTTGTCTTAAAGCACTTTGTAAATTAGTACTTGTATAAAACTGAACAAAGTAAGCATCATAACATTTACTATAGTGACATGCCTTGTGAGATCTATTTCAAATGCTGAATTAAATAGTCTTTAAGACATTGCCTAAAACTTAACAAAAATACCTTTACATCTCCTACATCCTGTGCAAACCAACTCTGTATCTGAATTCTATGTCTTTAATTTCTGAAACCCATGTAACTTTACCTAACTTGTCCATATTTTCAGCATAATATAACACTGTCTTGGATATCAGTTCCCACCTGTCCTAATCAATCTAATCCAATACTTAGCACATTTACAATAATAATTAAAACATACAGGTAGTCTTCCACATTCTCTGCATGATAAAATGGAACATGTCTCTGAACATTTAGAAATCTAGTACAGAACCTATCACATACCTTTTCAACTGCATGTGAATATTCATATCCACAAATTTCAGTGGCATAGGTTAACACAGGTGTGATCATAACATCAATAGTTTGAAAACTTCTGTCATGGAAACTTTGCCTAATTTATTTTGAATAATACTCACTGTATGTAGAGACTTGGAGGCAGTTATTGGTGGGATAGAGGTTTCTGAATGAAATTGTGTCTTTGATTATGTGAAAGGTTGTTTTCAGGAACTTATTTGTGACCACTCTAATGCCAGTTATAAGTAATTACAATCTGAGACCAGTCTGAATTCCCTCTGGTAAGAGATGATTAGTACTGCAGAGTCAGCATAAAGTTTATGTATGTGCTTGATCAAACAAATGGAAAACAAACTTTCAGGAAAGAGTGGACTTTCAATCAACAAAGTCAACAATATTCTTGACAGAACATGATTTTCATTAAAGAGAAACACTAGTCAGCCCTGAATCAGCACCTGATCAGGTGACTGACTGGATAATTTACTCAAATGCTGGAAATTTTGAGCTGCCATTTTCAGTTGTGTGATCAATTTTCAACCCCTGTGGAGTAAGTGTTTGCATAGCTGTTTTGGTAGTTGACAAAGCTGGACTGACTTATTCTGCTTGAGAGAAACAATCAGGATAAAGCAGCACTTGTATTTCCTTGCTGTCTTTAAGAATTTGGGATCTGGAGGGGGAAGAGGAAAGAGACTGTTATAATCTGGGCAAAAGGATTTTACCTCCAGGCTTTTGGGTTTGTGGCTGGCAAGACAAGGGTTGGGAGCTTGGTGCTCCACCTTGTTGCAAGGAAGTCTGCAAAGGTCAACCCAAGCAGGTTCAACTTTGACTTAAGACCAAGGAGTAATAGAACCATGCAATGTAAAATGGTAGATTCCATCAAAACTGTGTCTGCTAGGAATCTGCACCTGCCTTGGGTTTTGTGGACTTGAATGAATGACAATTTGAAAATGAGGACACAACTTTTGAAAAATTTCAAATGGGAACATCTGAGGTGTTGATTCCCCCTTGGCTTATGAAGTAATATATGGTAGTCAAGGTCGCAGGATGAAAGAGCACCCTTTCTAGGTAACATCTACTGCAACTGAAAGCCATCTGCTAAGGCCTTCATCTCCATAGAGCTGATATGCATGAAGCACATCTGGGGTGGGTGGCAGGTGGGCCAAACCCAGCTCACTTCAATGGAAGGCAGGAGGTGATCATTGTGGCCAGTTGTTCTGGTATTTGTGGAGACTGAATGCTGGTGGTTGATCCTTCAGCTAGACACCTGCTGGGAGCTTGAGAAGGCTGTCAAATTTGCAAAGATGGTACCCTGCACTATCCTAAGCTTTAATCACAAAGACCAGTAGGAAAAGTTTTGGCTGCCATTGAGAATGGAGGGTATTTTTGCAAGCATATTGTCAAATGATTGCACATGTCAAAATGGTTCATGGTTTCACCAAAACAACCCAATGTGATAAGATTCCAGAGCTAAAATCTTACTTACTACATGGTTCTGGAGGGGTCACCAACAAGGTGATTCTAAAGAGATATTTTTGTCGAAGGAAAACTCAAAACAATGGAGTTTTGAACCCCATGCCCAGCTAAATGGAGAGATGGGATGGAATGAGATAGAATTTGTCTTCATTAACAAGAAATCTGAAAGACGAAAGAGCAAAGCAAAGGATTTCATGCCTTGCTACAAGATGATGCTTACCCTGTGTTTTTGGCCTGTAAAGTCTTCCTCCTGATTGACTTTGTGGACTGATGTTATGGTATGCGTGTTGAACTCAGGTGACTGTAAGTGCTGGTTGAAAGAGAGGGAGCTTTGACCTTTAACAGGAAACATGCCATAATGGGCATGCCATCATTTTTCTTGAACAGACTGCTGGAAAACTGGGTCAAAAGTGGATGTTCTCTCTCTGTATTATTTTGATTGTTACAAGTTCAGTACAAGGTTAACAACTAATACATAGCTAAATTATTCTCTCTGTGTATGGGCTTAATATCAGAATCATTATTAATAGACAAAGTAAATATGTTTATTTGGGTCTAGGTTTTGGAATTTCCTGAGTGTAATCCGGGTTATGATTTTTATTTTGTAAATATTAGGATCATTCAAGAAGGTTTTTTTCCATTAGGTAATGTCTTCTTTTTAGAAAATACTAATTGTGACCTCAGGTCAAGTAGAGAATTATATAGTCTTGTAGCTGAGAGGATTACTTCATTCTTGCTTTAAGTCTTAGCACAATCAAGTTGTATTATATGTTGTGACCGGTAATTTTGGGCTGAATTTATTTCTTCAAATTACTGAATTCAAGTGAGTAATTTCTCTGGAAATACAAAAGTGCTCTTATAAAATTCCTCGATGGAGACATTCACTGAAATTTATAGTGAATTCAAACCTAGAATTATACTACTATGATTCAGCAAAAGACTGTTGACACATCAACACTTTATAAACTACCACAGCCACATCATCGTCTTCTGTTTTTGGATTTATTCTGGACTTTCACTGGAATTTATTCTAGACTTTAAATTACAAGGACTTGTGTCTGTAATTCTTGGATTATTTTGGGATTTAATTTGAAATACCGTAAGTTCTTTTTTCTTATTTTCACTTTGTATTCTAAGGAAATAAATTATTTAATATTACAAAACTTGTTGTCTTTCACTATTTTCTGTTACTTATTTTAAAAGCATAAACTTGTGTAACAGTCTGGTACTGGACAGTGTGGGTGGCATCCAGGGCTGGACCTGCCATGACCAAGTACCAGATGCAATTGTATCGGAACTGGGAATGCATGTTCTGGAAAGAGGAATCATTGTAACATTTCCAGTGGTAGATGCCATAGATCAAGACTGTGTTGGAGCTGGAGTCATGATCCAGGTGCAGCTGACTTTTGGTGCCTAAGTCTGGTACCTGATATTAAAGGAATAATCACTCTAACCACTAATGGGGACTGCATGAAGTGACGGAATGTACAGTACTGGTTCAGGTGGGCCACTGTATGATGTTGGTACTGGCCTCAAAGTCTTTGTCATGATGGGATGCTCTGGTTGTGGTAATGTGGACTGGGTAAAGCAGGAAATAAATCACCATACCCAATCCAGAAGGTGTAGGTCAAGGCTGTGCTGGAGTTGGAGTAAATGTAGTCCATGGATGGCTGGAGTCCATTCTAAAGTTTAGTACTAGTGATGCTTAGAAAGACCACTGTAGGCAGGGTCTGCTGCCTGTCCATCACTGGTCCAGTAGGTTGTTCATGGCCTGTTAAGATTTGCTGTGATGAAATATTCAGAATGTGGAAGCTGAAGCAATGGCTGGATTGTAGCTATCAGAAGCTATAATGGCAAAGATTGCCCAAATTTAGTCTGAAATTGACAACTTTTTTTTTACCTGAAAAGGTTCATTCAGAAACATGGTGATGGAAGTGGGTTTTTTTGCATGCTGATACTGGTGGAATCCACATCCATGTGTGTATGTTTTGTTGCTCTCATTTGCAAGGGTCAATTGCAATGGGTGTGACAGTTGCCATTTCCTCCAACCCATGTGTGCACATGTTGCACGTATGGTTATAAATGCATCCAATACAACTTGTGCAATAAGGTATGATTATCCCCATCCATTACAACTAATAATGGAAATGGTGATTATCCCCACTCCATACAACTAATAACGGAATGTGTGATTATCACCACCCCATACAACTAATACAGGAAAGGGTTATTATCCGTACCCTGTGTAAATAACACTGGAAAGGGTGGTAATCCCCAGTCCAAAAATAAAATCTTGCACCTAACACATCTAATTCTAGCCATTGTTGTTGACACCTGTACTTAGATAAACCAATACAATGTCAGATACTGCTGAACTTGATAATCATTCTGAATTTATACTTTAGCAAATTATATCTTTAGATCATTAAATCCATCTTTGCCATACACTGCAGCACTGTATAGATCTATCACATGAGCTAAATAAGATAATTAAATTTATTTCATGTTGTTCTACAATTTTTTTTCACACATATCCAATTTCTCTGAACTATTTTTTTCACAAGTACTCAATATTCTGAGCTTGTGAAAGCATGTCTCATTTCATCCAAGCCAAATGCTTAATCCCAATAAAAGAACTAATGAAACACTATGTACATACACTAATTACTGCAGAGTACTGAATCTCACACATCACTGATTTTCAGACAAACCACTGAATTATCCATGTGCCAATCAAGTCAGTTGGTACACACAAATATCTTTCTGGAAAATAATCCTAAAATTGTTGAATTAAATTAGTCCAGCATTCTCAAAGCCACAGAAAATTTAAGTCTGATCTTTCAGACATTTGCGCACGAGTTGCAATTATCCATTCAGCACAAACTGGTTTTACTGAAGAGGGTTTGAGGTTTGCATTATCAATTTAACATACCAATTGTGAAAATGTGACTTTAATTATTCTCTGTAGTCTTTGCCTATTGTAAAGTCTTAAGCTAGTCTGTGCATGCGGCAGGCGCAAACAATGGAGTGATTCCATTATATTTAAATTTAGTTAGAATCTTTGCACTCTGATGGGCTCTGAACATATCAATGTTGACACTGGTTGCTAAATGTATTAAGCAAGAGGTAGCTGGTTCTGTGTTTGGTTCATATGTGGAATGATGACACTGTATGTATCAACAGGGGTCTATGTTGAAATTTACCATTCTTAAGCTGCTTTGTTAATATCCTCTGAAAGCAATTGATGGTGTAACTTTAGGAACAGAGTTTTAAGGAAGAGATCATACACATGTACTTTCATAACTAATTAGCCTACTGCTGGCTGCATAGGCTCCCATTTTGATATTGAGAGTAACTAACTGATATTGACAGGTGTTTGATTTGTGCTCATTCAAGAGGTGGTATTGTTTTAACCATTGAAGCAGCCACCATTGGTTGTTGGCAAAATTTTGTTCTTTTACATTCCTCATTTTAATAATTTGCTGAGGTTTATCCCAAAAATTAGATACCTACGAATATGTAAAACCATGAATTTAAGTACCCATGAAAATGTCTTTTTAAAAATAAAACCACAAAAATTGAGACCCATGAAAATAAATGACTCTGTTTCTAGTCAAATGCTACAAATCTATTAACAGTTCAAGGAATGCAACTTCAAACTGACTGTGAATAATGTAAGCTTGAAAATGTTTATTCACAGCAAGCCATTCACTTTCTTCCTTCTCAAAAGTTCAATTTGCAATTTTGTGTATATGGAACACTTCAGCTACTTACCTTATGTACCACTGCTGACATTACCACTGCACACATACATTGGAAGCAGGACCTTTGTGTGGAATATTATTGAACTAAGTGACACCAAAACATGTGTCGTTCCATCAATCTTTCTGCTTTTTAATTAATCAATATATTTTGGATTTTCTATAGAATGTTTCTCAAACTTAAATCTAGTTCACAGAGATTAAAGCACTTACATGTATTGCAGAAGTGACATTTAAACATTGGTATGTGGCAGTTTGTTGGGGATTTGACACATTGACTTTTCTGGTGATAAGCAATCCCACCTGAAAAAGCTTTGATCAGCAGAACATGGAGCATTAGTCAGTCTGAGATTTCCCTGTACAACAAATATTACTTTGCCCAAGTCAATGCAAAGCAGTCAAGTGATTTAGGTATAGTGGGGATATGAAAGTGTAGCAGCACCTGGACTTCAAGGATCGAAGCAAAGTGCATCCACCAAGCAATATTAGTTTAGAGGTAACTCTGGCTGTTCCAATATATTATTGCTTCTTACCTGGAGGTTTTGAGTTTCAAGTCCCAGAGACACAGCTGTCCATCCCCATCCCCAAACACAAGGTAGTCATTCTTCCAGGCTAACCAGGTGATAGTTCCCATACCATTCTGCAGGAATAAATGCAAAACAGAATGTGTATTGTAAGATATTTGTTAGTGTTAGCAATCAGTTGAAATAATTTCAAGACATGATTGGTTCATTATAACTGATCAAGAAACTACTTTAATCAGTTGGAAACATGTTCTATATTTTCAATGGACAATGTCATTTTTGCATACTTGGTAATAGGTAAGTTGCTTTTATCCCATCATGCTGAAAGGAGAACGTCGCATATTTCATGTCTGTCATGTTTGCATCTGGGTTGTACTAAACAATAGATAGTTATATTAACTGGAAGCTGTTATTCACATCTTATACTCTTCATGGAAGATTTTGTCCCGAGGACAGTAACAAAAACAAGAAATGGTTAACTGTTTATTTTCCATATGGAAATAAATGAATGCTTCATTGTGTGACTTTTTTGACCAATTCTCAAATATTTTGATTAACTGTCACACCTCTTTTGTATGATTACATCAAGCATTTAACTACATATGAATGCACCAGAAAATCCATAACCTGGCTGGGTCACCATCGTCATCTTGATCATCATCATACTCATAATGATCATTAGGGCTGTAATGTGTGCCAAACTGAGGACTTGAGAACTCGAAGTGGCAGCTACAACTTGGCCTCAATTACTACAACTTGCTGTCATTGGCAGCACTATCTTGAACCTGGTAAGAGGAACAAACCTAACCCCAAACCCCTTCTAGCAGTATATAACTGGGAATGGCTACTTTTAAAGTCTGATTCATTGTAAGGATTTACTTTATTCCAGTCCAGAGTAAGCAATAACAATCAATTAGAACTGAATGGATGACATTGTGGAAAGCAAATTTTTAAGTAAATTATGTTTCTCAAAGAATACTTACCCAATCACATTACGTTAGGAATTTTAGCCTGCTACCTCATGAATCCAGCCCTACTAAAAGATAGATGACGAAAATCATCATTTTCTGTCTATTTCATATTGAACAAAGGGCAATAAATCTAGTCCATTATCTGCCCTTGCCAATGCCAGGTGTTACTAGTTTTTTGGGGGTTGGAAGGGTTTGTGATTGTGTAAGTATTCTTGGAGAAACATAATTTACTTAAAAATTTGCATTCTCCTTCAAACATGTTCCCCAAACACATTATGTTAGGAGAATAGGTAATAGGAGTGAATGCCGAGCATCAAACCTCCACCTCAGGCATCCTTCTAGGGAATGATGGTTGGATTCACCGTGTGAATGATAACCCATTCTCCTAATTACATCGGCAACACAGCCTAGGGTAACTTGATCTGTGTCCCCTATATATAGTTAAGAAGATAATTACTGAAATCTTCTTATCAACAAAATTTCACTGGTGAATCCTGCAAAGCTGATAGGCTGTGTTGATTGTTTGAACTGGGTCATGTGGTCATCTGGGTTGCTGCCACAAGACCTACCAGATTCAAGGCTTGCCTCTGTGAAGCTAAATCTCTGGGATAAAAACTTGAGAACATTGACTCTGCATACTAGCTACTATAACTCGGATCAAACCATTAATCTCATGAGTGGTAATCTTCATGAGGCAACTTAGATCTTGTGAGACCTCTGAGTATGCTGAATGTATAACCCATTTCAGACAGGAAGCAAGGGCTTGAGGGGTAACATCCTGTTTCCAACTTTCACCATAAGAAAGAGGCATTTGTGTGTGCTTTGGTTTGTCTGTTTCATGTAGTGCTTGAGTGTGCGAACAGGATCTTGCATGGTTGCTGTTCTTGACCTATCTATGGCTGAGAGTGAGCAAATGATGTAATTACTGACAGATGGTAACCTATTTTTGGTTATGAAGCCTGTTTCTGTCAAGAGAACCACATAAATATTCAATCTGAACTGAAGATAGTTCAGGTGGATGGTCAGGGCATGTAGCTCATTTGCCTTGCAAGCTAAATCTATCATTTAATATGTTTTGTATGATAGTAGCTTTAGTGAAGAGTGGGCTAAAGGCTAGAACTGAGCCATGTTCAAACTCAGAACAGATTCCATTTTGGAACAGAGTGAAGGATTTTCATTGACTGATATCAAAATTGGCTAAATGATTCAAAAAATCTTTATCATGCTTGATATCATGTCTACCATGATGCCAGAAAAATGTGTCTGATATCATGGAGCAGTAGCCTTTGATAGGAATTGGGGCCCACTGTTTCTCCTTGAAGAGCCAGAGAAAAAGTCAACCAGTTGAGGGATTGAGGCACTCAGTGAGAGAATGTTAATGATATGGAACCACACCACTATCCCTTGTAAGCTTACAGAGTGGAGGGCCTTATTATTCTCAACATTCTCTCTCTGCAAAAGGTTTAAACTGTCTCACAAGGATGTCTGGATAAGAGCCAAGTGTGAAAAAGATGGTCTGGGCTCGGATGGAACACCCATGACCGTGATGGCTTGAGAAGATTTGGATTGGCCAGAATCTTATTGCTAGATCGATCAGATTGGTAATCCAGGACTTGTCCAATCAGAATTATCATGCATTTCTGACCCCGTAACTTCTAGATTATTTTTGTTACCAAAATGGTGGGGGAAGGGTATGCAAATGTCAACAACCCCTCCCAAGTGATTGACAGAGCATTCACAGCACAAGCTTATAGGTCTGAAGAGACAAAGGTGGGCAATTTGTGATTCCACCTTGTTGCAAAGATCAATTATCAAATTGCCCCAAAGTGAGCAGATCCAAGTAAAGATGGAGAAACCATTCTGAGTAAAGGAATGGACCATTCCTGGATAGGGTGTCGGCCAAGATATTGAGACTGCCAGGAATGTGTCAGATTTGTACTTTGATACAGAGATTGTCACACCAATGTAGAAACTGCCAGATCAGAACAAACAGGTCAGGTGATTTGATAACCCCCGGCATTTGAGGTAAGAAACCACTACTGAGCTGTCGGACATAATGAGTACCATTCTACCTCAGAGTTGATCATTCCAGAAGTGAAAGGCATTGATGAGAGCCTTCATTTCTCAAAGGCTGATGTGTAAAGGCTGCTCTCCTGGTTCCCACATGCCGCTGATGGTAGTCAAATCCAGCAACAGGTAGGCATACAACCATATGTATTGGCATCAGTACATAACCGTTATTTCTTCTTGGGGCTTCACTGAGGAGCTGCACAAACTCTCTTGCTAAAATTCATGTTGGGAATGGACCCAGCAAGTTTGATGATCCTCATAATGCGAACACAAGGAAGCCATACCAGATTCAGGTTGTTGATAAACTCTGTACCAAGATGGACGTAAAGCTGGGATGGATGGAAGTCAGACTTTTCCCAGTTCAATAGAAAGCCTAGATGATCTAAAAGTGAGAAAAGATCGTTTCTGCCTTGGAGTAGAATAGAACTTACCATATGTTTCTGGAGGATGTCGACGAGGTATGCAGCCATCGTTACAGAAGAAGTCCATTGGGTGATTATGCAATATATAACCTTTGGTAAAACCCAAGGGCTGATGTTGAGACAAATGGGTAGGACTGATAAAATTCCATGATGCAGGGTGGATAGGGATGTGAAACAAGTCCAGCAATGTATGACATTGATCCAGATATGCACAACTTGAGGGTTGGGTAGTGGGTGGGGTTGATGTCTTAATGCCTGAACATGTAGTTTGTTATGAGGTCAGTCAACCTTAAAGTAGATGCCAAATTTTTAAGAATATCTCGAATGAACATGCACTTGCCAGCTTATCACTGCTCTGGTACTAAGATGTTATTCTACCCCCATCATGCATATCAGGGTCGACATCTTACACTGTAGGAATAAGCTAACAACAGTCCCTCTAATAGACTTATGCCCCACTGACCATGAAGGATTTTCATGAATTCAAGAGAGAACCATTATCTTCCTCTTAACTGCTGAGTGGTGAAACCCTGTTGCGATATTTCCAGCATAAATGAGATTTTCAAATTAGCTGCTGAGATGGGTATATTGGCTTTAAGACTGGCACCATTATAACTTAGGACCAACAAAACATTATAAGTTTTACAGTGATAACCACATGACAATATGACCATCTGTTAAGAAGGAATAGTGATAACAGTTTCAAGATGGCTACTGTGTTGGGCATATTGGATGTCAGAATGGCACCATTTTCATTTAGGACTAACTAGATGGTATATAAGTCCTTTTCGTGATAGTCCCATGTTGATGTAAACATACATTCCTGAGTGGCAATAATATTTTCAAGATGGCCACTGTGGTTGCCATACTCTAAGTCAGATCAGGATGATTTCATTTAGGACAAAGTAAACGTCACAAGAAGGCTTGAGTGATAACCCTGTTGATATGACCATCCATTGGGAAGAAGCAGTAAAACACTTTCAAGATGGCCACCAGATATACTGGATGTCAGATTGGCACCATTTGTTGTTAAGACCAACTAGACAGTATAAGAGGTCTTTTGGAGAGAACTCCATGTCAATATAACCATTAGTTCGGGACAAGTAGTGATAACACGATTTTCAAGATTACCCCAATGGCAGCCATTCTGGATGTCAGATCAGCACTAATTTCACTTTGGGCCAACTAGATACCCTAACACTTCTTTCAGTGAAACCTCATGTCAATATGACCAAACATTAAGGAGCAACAATAATAAGATTCTGAAGATGGCTGCCATGGTGGCTATATTTGATGTCAAATCATCACCATTTTCATTTAGAACCAAAAAGACATCAAAAGAATTTTTTGGTGAAAACTCCATGTTAATATGACCAACCATTCTGGCAGAGTAAGAAAAAAAAATGTCAAGATGGCTATCTAGGTTATCCAAGTAACACCATTTTCATTTAGGACTAACTTGTCCTTGGGATGAATGTGTGTGTAAAGTTTAACTGCAGCCCTCCAAGTAGCTTAAACTGGTTAGTAACAGAAAACTTATACTAATGTATTGGATGACAGACAAATGACCATTGCAAAAGTTTTTCTGGTCTGTGATCAGTAGAGCTGAAAGATGTGAAAGGAAATGCATTTTCTAAAACAAAGCAAACAGCTCAAATAAATTGCAGCATCATAAAGGTAAGATAAGCACTGACTCAGCCAGGTGAGGATATCTGCTCCAATTAGGCCACATTTAGAAATGGCCTGTACAACAAGCTATTCACAACAGAACAACATAGGCAGCAGTTTGTTACAGATGAAGTTTAATGTTTTTAGGTGCTGAAAATACACCTGAAAGAACTTTTTCAAAGGTGAAAAAAACATTACACCA